>JAZHYW010008377.1:0-47205 GCA_037355805.1 Ixodes ricinus
TCATCATCATCATCATCATCATCGTTTGTGACGTCACGGGAAAAACAGACTGGGACAGACCGAGCAGATCTTGGATCCCTCGGCTCTCGTCAGCTCGCTTCGTACGCTGTTTTGGAGTACACGGCTGGTTCACACATCTGCGTTGATAGCGTTCGCATGCAACCAAAACGACCGTAACGACAAAGTCACCGGGACAAGTGTTCGCCGTACACAGCATGGCGAAGCGATGGAAGGGCCAGCTTTGCGAAGCAATCGCTGAGTAACGGTTGTTGCGGTGTTTTGGTCGTAACGGTCGCTTTCGGTTTGCGTGCGAACACGGCCGTTGCAAATGCGTGAACCAGAAGCCATCGCGCAGCGTAAGCCTGTTTCGCGAGTTCTGTTTATTTGGTGAAGTGATATTTGTATCAAAATGATTTGCTGGGCGAGTTATTGGATGAAAAAGACTAGAGAGGTTGTACGAGGCGTGTAAGATCGCGAACAAGGGACCTAGCCTGCATAAGTACGCCTTCGAGTGCTTTGACCCGGCGAAAGAGCTTCAATTTTTGAATTTTAGTCCCTAAGTGTATTGCTTCCTTTCCTTCTCTTTCTTCTCAATTTTCAATTCAGTGGAAGCCAACACCCTTTGGGTCACCGTAGACATCGTGTTTCTTCCTTTTTCTGGTAGTAACCGTTGGGTCACCGTCAACTGTGTAGAACACATCTGGATATTTGTACATAGATTTATCCCTACACTTAGGTTACTTAAAGATGCACCCTGACATTCCGTTCAAATAGCCCTTAGAAAGAGGTTTTTAATTTTAATAATTTTAACGCCATTGACACCTTCCTTCTCTTTCACTACCTCATTATTAAAACCTCAGTTGTGAGTCAGCGCTCTTTCCTTCCTGTTGTCTCTTCACTCACGTAAATTATTTGCGCTGTTTTAGTCAAGATGATATTTGCATACTTCGTTTCAGCTTCGGTCCGAGCGCGGCCGATGTTTATGAGCCGACGGGCCACCCAAAAACGCAAAAAGCGCAACGTCATGGCGTGCGTCTCTGCGCTTGATAGGACTAGCCGGCGGAGGAGCACGCACAGAGAGACGGAGAATACCGACTGGTCCTATCAACTGCAGAGAGCACGCCATGACATTGTACCTCTTCCGCTGTTTGATTGGCCCTTCGGCTCATAACATCGGCCGCGCTCGGACCTCAGCTAAAATAAAGTATAGTAGGACATTTCACCAAAGCTTAAAACCGTGGCACGCGTAATCATGCTAACAAACACTTGCGGCGCTGAGGTTTCGGAAGCGCTCAGATGGTGGTATGCTGTTCTCTACCACAGTACAAAGAGCTAGATGATGAAAATAGAATATCCAGCGCTTTACCTCACTGCAACGTATACCACCGCGAATTTAAGGGCTAGTTTCCCCAGGATCTTGTCCACCACAAAGAAATGTCGACACAAAACTCCGGTTGCCGCCGTCTCTCATAGATGGCGATAGCTGTTCAGAGTGTTGTGTTTGCCGGTTGTCCGCTTGCCGCCGCCGCTTATAGATCGCGGCAACATTAGGGAGCTTTAGTAGACCATGTTTCCCCTCCGCTAACCCTCCGCTACGAAGAAACCGCCACTGCGCCTGCGCGCCGATGGCCTTGGCTGTAGAGTTCCGGGTAGCGGAGGGGGAACACGGTCTACTAACCGTGTTTCGCCCTCCGCTACCCGGAACTCTACAGCCAAGGCCATTGGCACGCGGAATTACTATCGTTTGTATGTTTAAATTTTCCGGACCTAAATGCGCATAATGCGTGATGCGCTTCTCAGCGAGAAATATTAAACATGTAAACATGTCTTAGTATACACTTATAACAGAACAAATAAATCAATCGCCTGAATTTGCCTGAGCAGTGTGCGACTATTTAAGAATTTATGCAAATTTCTGCCTTTTTTTTAGCAGAAATCGCGATGTGACAAACTTTTTTTCAACATATTCGACGCGGGAGGAGCTAAGCGTCAGCAACTGTCAAGTCACACTTGAATAGAAGCGTCGGTATCGGCAAGCTCAATCTAGCTAAAATAAGTGCGCGGCACTTTCCAACACAACTGTGCGCGCGTAAACGGCTATAAAGAAGACAGCACGTCATTTACTCTGGTTAATGCAAAACCCTTTTCTACACCGACATCGACAGAAAAAGAAAAAGAACCAGAGTGGCTGTGAATAGCCCTGACGCACGCCGCGCAAGCTGTAATGTGAAGTTCAAAGCTTGTTTTTGAACATTTTAAAGTTTTTTTTTTATATGAAAACACAGCCTCGAGGCACTGTTATTCATTAGAAAGATCAGTCACGAAAACGTCATACACGTTTCTTTAATAAATAAGCCGTTTTTAGTCGGCATAGATGCGAACTAACATAGCCGCTCCGTGCTTTCACATAGCGCCTCGTCTGCTCGGATCCTACCAGCTCCGTCACAAGAGGGCAGCCGCAAGGCGGCGCCACCAAAACATCTCGTCGCCAATACTTCTGGTCGGAAATCAAGGAGCGGACTCCCGCTCCTGTTTATCCATATGCCCCTAAGAACTACACACAAACTACCACAGAGCGCTATTTAAATAGAACATTGCACATAACTACGGTTCCGTGTTTTTAGGTAAGTCCGATCCACGACCAAAGCCACTGTTCCTGATACCAGTTTTGACCATACTATTTGTGCTAGGTATAGAGACCTTAGAGGGAGGAGGTGTTGTCTTTATAACAGTGAAATATGTGAACCTGTAGATTTCAAAGGATGGGGAGGGCAGCTGAAAGTTTTATGCTTCCAGGAATTTGGCTATTTCGAAGTACCGACGTTAATTGTAATAAAACTTGTTTCCAAGATTTGTCATGGGACAGTACTGCCAATCGCAAGGGTGCCAAAGTCAAATGCACCTGCAGGAATATCTTTCGATACCGCGGTGATTTTGTTTTTATGAGATTTACTGTACCCTTTTAATGCGAAAGGATTAACTGTCCCGCGGAGAAAACCGACGTCATCAGCTTTTGAAGCCGCGCCGAACGGCACCTAAACTCCCCTGTCCCAATGGAGCGAAGCCTGTCGATCTGTAGCAGCGATCTGGGGGATAGGCTCCTACTGGCTGGCGCGCGCCATAGTTTCAAGGAACGAGGTTCCCATTGGCTGCCGCGCGGCCTAGTTCCAAGGGACGCCACCCCACAGAGCCCTCTCCAAGGCGGCGCAGCGGCCCGGCCGCCGGTAAGAGGGAGCGGCTGGCCATAGAGCCAGGAGAGGCAACATTGGCGTGGCTGTGCGAATTACAATAGTGAAATCTCGGCAATGTCTGGAGCTTCTCAATTTTATATCTATGGGAACAATTTAGCTACGGCCTTCATATAAAGCTGAATGTTCCTCCCAAGAACGTGGCTTTCACATATATTCCTTACAGAAATATAAAAAAATACGACCTGGACAGCCATTGTATACTGGGTGATTCAAGGGGAGGCCAGGCTCTTTAAATCGACCGCAAAATTTGGTTTCTTAACCTATCGCGCTACGACTTTGTGCAACGTTGCCCACAGAAGGTGCTTTTTTTTTGGTAAAATTTGCAAAGAGCGAATTTACCTGAGGAAAAAAGTAAAGAAAGAAAAAGGCTTAGCTCCTATGGAAACGCAGCGACGCCACCGGTCTTCAAACAAGACGGCGCCGTTTCGCACGGGGAGACAAGAGATGGCGCAACGAACGCCGCCAACGCAGAGGCTCTGCGCCAACGTACGAGCTAGGGAGCCTTCATACGCGCACACGGCACGCCGTGTGTATGAAGGCTCCCCTAGTACGAGCATACGGCGCCGAGAGCCAGCGTCTCTAGCAGACGATATTTTCGACACAAAAGCGGCGCGCGTTCCGCAGGCGGCGACAGCCGCAGAAACAAAAACAAGCGCCGTAACATGGAACTGCAGCTGCTTGTCTTCTAAAGACGCCGGCTCTCGGCGTTGTATGCTCGTTCGTTGGCGGCAGTTGGCGTCGCGACCGCTTGCGCCATCTCGGGTCTCCCGTGCGAAACGGCGCCGTGTTGTTTCCGATAGCGCAGCTAAGACCTTTTTCTTTCTTTACTTTTTCCTCAAATAAATTCGCTGTTTGCAAATTTTACAAAAAAAAATGCACCATCTGTGAGCAACGCTGCACAAAATGGTAAGCGCCTGGCCTCCCCTTGAATCACCCGGTATATCTGACGTGGAAACACCCAGTAGATCTTTGTTCCGTATGGAGATATACCGGTCATGAGGACGCTGCATTTTCGCAGAATCGCAGATAAGCAATCAGAAATTCTCAAACAACTAAAAGAATTCATATTCATACCGCTATTTACCTAATAATTTGCCTCTTTTTTTTTTTTTTTTAGGTGCCGGAGTCACACGTTGAACTCGCATGGAGAGGAAGGGCTCGCCTCCTCTTCAGCATTCACTCTGAGTGGGCGACTCTGGGGGAGAACGTTGTTCAAACTCGCGAATTATACCACATTGTCGGAAAAAAGCAGATTTAGCTTTGGTGAACAAGCCACCAAAGCTAAATCTGCGAGCTCAACATTATATACCTTTCACACGTCAGACGCTGGGGAAAACGCGACCCTCACTGAGAAAATTTAATCCGTGACGAGCTTCTATCGAGGCTAGATGAACACTCCATAGTCATACCTTTCACAGTTGTATGTTGCTCACACGTCGTTGGGGCCGCCGTTGTTGTAGACGCCTTCGTTGAATGGGTATGCGTTGTAAGCGTCTTCGCTGTAGATGTCTTCCTCCTGGTAGTATGAGTCGTCGGGGTAGTCGTGGGTCGCGGCGTCGTGGTCGTCATCGTAGCCGTAGTAGTGGTGGGAGTAGTTCTCTTGGTTGTGGTGGCAGCGGTCGTCGTCGCCTTTGTCGTTGCAGTAGTGGCTTTGGAAGCCGCGACATTCCTCCCGCAGCCGTCTTGGGGCACCGCCTTTAGCAGCAGCAACTTATCCACGGGCGTCGCGTGAGTGGGGTGCGTCGTCTTATAAGTTCTCGAAGGGGAGGTGTTCGTACGGGTGTGAGGAAGCGGAACTGCGGTAGTTCCGAAGGAGGTGGTGGTGTTCACATGGTTGGAAGGAACTGCTGTGGTTTTAAAGGCGGACGCGTTCACATGGACGTGCGGAAACGCGGTGGTTTCGGAGGCGGAGGCGTTCAAGCGGATGTAGACGAAGTCTCCCAGCGTGGTCGACGTGTTGTGGACGCCGTGGGACGCTTCCACCGCCAGCTGCTTCGAACCTGCGATGACGACGCAGGTGTGTTGGTGATATGCACCGACTTAACTCTCTGACTTCACGCCACTGCCGCAGCGCGTTGGTGTTTAGCACGTCGTCTGGAAACGACGGCTTCTAGAACTCTGTTCACCCGTTAGCTGACAGTGCGGTGAAGCTTATACGCGTTGAACCAGTCCTACGCCGGTATTTTGCCAGGCGATCGCGCTCTCGTCCAGCGCGTAGAGAGCGCGGTCAGGTGATGAAGGGGAAGAGGTTGATTGGTCCGGCGAGCCCGCCGCACTATCAGCTTATGGGGTAAACAAAGTACAGGCCGTTTTCACTGACGTCATTTCGTGCACCATTTCGCTGTTTGGAGCTGCCTGGCATGTGCCAAAGGCGAGCATTCCTAGGATCATGACCCGTCAAACCCGTAGTGCACAGAAGCTTATAACCCTCACCATGTTGACGTCTCCCCAAGACGTTGCGATACAATCCTTTAAATCAATAAATATGTTAAAAAAAAAACTAAGAACAAAATGTCGGATGTTGTCATCTGAAAACACCCTATACACCGTTCCAAGCTGGGCTTCCTGGCCGGCGCCATTTTAACGAGTGTAGCGCCGCCTACCCTCATCCGGGCATTTGGGAGAATCTGAACCCGCCCGAATGACCGACCGCCATTACTGGACTGTTACCCTGCTCACCGAGTCACACCGATCGCAGCTGCTTCTGCCGGCATGCGCTGCCGTATTCGGCGCCCTCGGCTCATCGTCTTCGTCCACGGAGGAAAGTACTATCCTAATTGGTATGTTAGGCATGGGGAAAAGTGCATCCTGCTTTCCTGGCGTCTTTTTGTCGGTAATTTTTGGCGCGGTTCTGGGGCAGTCGTCGCTCCCAAACCGAACTCGGCGTTTCGATTGCTTGCGAAATTGGGGATCGCTAGTGAAATTGAGGATCGCTAGTGAAATTGAGGATTGAACGAAGCCAGGATGGCACGAATTACGGCATGTGAATTTGCGCTAAACTCGAGTTGTCGCAGCTTGGGGGCGCCGGGAACATTTGAACTAACTGCGCGGTTAGCGGCTCAGACCTGCGCTGCCACGTCTGCTTTAATTGAAATAGTATATAAAACCTAAAATTTAAATATGAATCGATATATAAATACCGAGTACAGATAGCAAGTGCGATAGATCCGTTTATTTTTTTTCTGATTTAGAATCCACTGTCACAATATTGGCACATTGATGTGCCTCTCTGTAATCGCCTCGCGTGAAAATTATTTGTTGCCCAAACTGTGTCGCGGCGTGTACTACACGAGGCTGTGTAGTACATATATATATATATATATATATTCGTGTTGGAGTCTACCACAAAGCCAAGCCAAAGTCCGAGCTCTGTGCCCAGTCTTGCTGTGCACAGCGGCGTCAGACCAAAACTACCCCCCCCCCCCTTTTCCGTCTTCCTTCCATTTCCAAACTTTCCCAGCAAGAAAGAAAGTTTGGCAGCCATGCCAACCTTTCATTTTTTTTTTTTTCAGTTTTGAGTTGACCAGGTAAAGGCAGCTTGCTGCCAAAAGATGTCGATGCTGCGTGGACATCGCGGGTGTTGCTGTTGTTTTCCATTTTCTGCAAGTAATTGAAGCGTTCGGCCATTAACACTAACGTATTCATGGGCAATTGACAATTTCAAAAAAACCCCAAAACAATCGAATTACGCATACCCGACGCTCAATTTTGGCGGCGCATTTTCGTTCCGCACCAGGCGTCGCCTGCCAATTACTACCTGAAGAAAAATAGAGTTATTAAGTCAGTGGACCAGGAGTCACGCAACTGTTTTCTTTTTTCAATGTCTAAGCCGCCCTCCGCTTACCTTTCGGTCCACACCCACATTCATCCTGTTTGACAGCGTGGGTCTCGCGCACTGAATCGGCGTTTATTTCACGTTTTTTTTTTATTATTTGTACAACCAATCACAGCACAGTGCTGCCCGGTCGACTTTTTTCTTGCATAGGCCATGTCACGCGCGAAAACACGCTATAATACCAAAGCGGCGTCTAACATGGTCGAAACAACATGCCTCCGTACGCTGCGCACGTGCTTTCTAACAGTCCACTCCGTGAAGCAGACGAGCTTTCGAGGGAAAGGGTAAGCGGAGCGTTGGCGCAGCGCTCTGGTTCGAGAGTGTTTTTCCCTTTCTGCATCGACCTACTTGGAGCGGTGTATACGGTGAGAGACTGAGGGAAAGGAAGGGCTGCGAGCGCGGGAGGCGTCAGAACGCCGAGCTCTGATTGGCTCTGATTTAAGGACAGTGGCCTCAAGGCAGGCTTGCTTTGAGGTCCACCCCATACCCTCCAACCAGAGCCGATTAGAGTTCGGTGTTCTGACGTCCCCACAACCCCTGCAAGTGATGCAGACGAACTTGCGCTCCGCATAGCAGCCTTTGTCTCTAACCGCTGTCTTCCTCTCTGCGCCATCTCACGACAGGCGCGGCGAGCTCACGACAGAGGGCGTCGTATGCGCATTGCGTCTCTCTGTAGGAAGATGGCGCCACAAGTTACGCTCAGGCCCTGTATTTGGGAAAAGTGGAGCATTCTCTTCCCTCCTCCTCCAATAAAACCCTTCTTACACCACCTCTGACTTCCGGTATGTGACGGAGGCGCCCTCTGAATTTTCCCAAGCGTCTCGATGTCTCGGTCAGCTCGAGCGGCCCGATGCCGGTCGTGTGTGCTTTTTTCGTCATATAAGTGTGGAAATGAGCTAATTTAGAGCCCGTATTCGCATCCGACCACCCTAAAGCCGCTCTAGATCTGTTCGTCCAACTGTGAATCCCCAAAGTGCTTTGAATTATAGTCCCGATGATCCCTACCGAGTTGCATTGTCGGTGAGTGTCTTGTGTCTGTCTTTTCACCCTTCGGCTTCACAGGAATCGCAAATTGTTTTAGAGCGCAGCTCTTAGGCTTCTGTCTCCGGCTTGAACGGCGTCGGCGTCGGCGTCGCCGTCGGCGTAACCGCGCAGTGCATTATAGAGTAAATTTTCCCGAAGGAACCCGAGGTCCTCCAAAGGACCTCGGGTTCCTTCGGGAGAGATTTTGGGAGGGCCTCGGAATCCTTCAGGAGGACCTCCGGGAGGACCTCCGGTTTCTTCTGGAGAACCTCGGGAGGACCTCGTGTTTCTTCGGGAGGACCTCCGGGTTCCTTCGGGGGACCTCTGGAGGACCTCCAGGTTCCTTCGGGAGGACCTCGGGTGTCTTCGGGAGGACCTCGGGAGGACCTCGGGTTCCTTCGGAAGGACCTCGGGGAGGGGGGTCACGTGACCCCCCTCCCCGAGATCACGTGACCCCCCCCCCGAGGTCATGTGATCCCCCAGGTCACGTGACACCCCACGAGGTCACGTGACCCCCACGAGGTCATGTGACCCCCTCCGAGGTCACGTGACCCCCCCCCAGGTCATTTGACTCCCCCGAATAACCCTCCCCCCTCAGTACCCTTCCCTACTCCTCCTCAAAAGCTGCGCTCTAATTCGGCGTTACAGGGAGTTGTAAACGGCTTTCACTTTTAGAGCGCAGCTCTTAGGCGCCCGTTTCCGGCTTGAGCGGCGTCGCCGTCGCCGTCGCCGTCGGCGTAACCGCGTGGTGCATGTTGGGCCATGCACCGCGCGAGCCCCCCCCCCCCTCCCCCGAGGTCACGTGACACCCAGGTCACGTGACCCCCCCGAAGTCACGTGACCTCCCCCCGGAGGATATTGAAGGATGAGGGGAGAAGGAGGAGGAGGAGGTATACCCCTCCCCTGAGTACCCTTCCCTCCTCCTCCTCCTCAAGAGCTGCGCTCCAATTCGGCGTTACAGGGACTTGTAAACGGCTTTTTTAATCATCATATCAAACGCCCAAATTGCAATTATATTCTCCGCGATTTCAGATGATTCACTACTTATTTTTAATCTGTGGAGAGAAAGCATACTCGTGATTGTCGCACTGGCTCCGCTCGCACTTATGTTAAAACGGGATATAGACAGCGTTGGGTAAAGTACATCTAAAAGGTACTTCAAGTAAAGTACAAAGTAAATGAGACGTGGTGTACTTCAAGTAAAGCAGTAAGTACACTGGGTGCAACGTACTTGAAGTAAAGTACTATAAATACAATGTACTTTCAAAGTACAAGTATTTTAACACAATCTTTCATGATGCCCTTTCATACCCCTACACTGTGATCTTTTAACCGGTACGCATTGCCCAAGGGTAATCAGGGGTGCGTGACCGATTTTTAAAAACAGCGGCAAATATTTGATAAAGTTACTTGGCCACAGAGTAGTTATTTTCAGGAATAAAGCGAAATTCAGAAGTCCCTCTGAATTTGACGCCGTTTGCACTGGATTGTTGCACCCAAGGGGGTTAAATGTACTTGGAAAGAGCATGACGTCAGCCCCGTAGCTTCCGCAAGCAATCTTCTCATAGAAAAGTGTCCTCCTCTCCTTAATGTAAAAAAAAAAGACAGTGAGTGTGCAAGCGAGCTGGTGATAATTAATCATAACGCGACACCTAAGATTGGGGCGCTAAAAAATTAAGTAACTTTCAAGTCGAAGGAAAAGACAAAAGAGAATGTCTCAAAACATTGTGATGTTCTCCTCTTTTGTCTTTTTCTTCGACTTGAGAGTTTAATTTTTCCCCACCACAGTCTCAGGTGCTACATTACGATTCATTTTTTTGTACTAATATTTTAAACCTCCTCGCTTGCGCTGACCGACTGAGAAGTAACGAGAGTGCGTTCAAAAAGCTACGTGAAAGCCGCCCCCAGAAAAAACGGAGAGATGCGTCGTGTGCTCACGTTTCTCGTGAGAGTAGAATATCCCTCCCAGTATTTCTTCAGAGCTAACAAATCATCAATTCGTGATACAAATTTACCAAAACCAAACTAGGGAATGTACTTGGAAGCTTGGAATTGTATTTACCTAAGAAAGTACCAGACAAAATACTTTAAGTACAAATGTACCTCAACTAAAAGTACAAGTTTCCTAAACCTACCTAAAGTAGTACTTTAAGTACACTGGGTATAAATACATCCACGTGCTCGCGTCCGCAGCCGCAAGAACGTTGCAAGCTATGAATTTTGTGCGAAACAAAACGTGGTATTAGCCCCGAGAAGTTCGCGTGGCGCCCCCTTACGGCGAACCGGGGTGACGTCACGGCGAGGAGACAATTTTTCCCCGACTCGCCCCGCTTGCCCTGTGGAGGCTGTGACGACGCTAGCTGTCGGCGCGCTCGTTTCTATTGAATTTTTTTTCCGTATTTTTCGTAGGAAGTGTAAATTTTTATATGTGGCTTTATTGAGGTATGGCCCGTAGCTACAGGCGAAACTTCAACCAACATTTTAAGCATGGTTGACAGAGCAGGCAATGCATGAATCACAGCTGGTATATGAAAATAAAGAAATATGGCCACAATTGTGGGAGCATCACTATATATTTACATCTCACACAATAAATGCTGCTGGTTGTCTGAATGAATTGGCAGGTTATGTATACTATTTTTTGTATCTGTTTTTAAGCAAGATCGCCGAAGCAGAAAAGCTGCATGCTGCTCGAGCAACATGCTAAATAGGGTCTGTGCCATGGGGAGAGAATCACAAGTAAGACAGCCCAAGTGCAGGGCCAAAGTAAAAAAAAAAAAAAACAAGGAACATTTATTTGCATACATTGCTCGCATTTGACCTTTGCTGGATTCGGATAGTTTTTCAACGGACTACACGGGTGGTATCTGTGGATTTGTTTATATCAACCCTCAGGTAAGGTATAACAAACGTAAGCGAAGGTGTCTAGCTCGTTATTTGTCCCTTAAGCTCTAAAATTGAGATTTTACCTAAATCAAAATGTCCTGAAGCTAAAATACCAGAAGCTTTTCGCACGCAGACTGCCATCCTTCGCAGGTTCCACATTTTCTGCTACTAGTGCTGCATCTACCACTGGAAAGCCGTTCGAATGCTTGCTGTTCCTCCTGTTTTCCTCTGTTGTCAGAGAGTCCAGCTCAGTGGCGTCACGAGGGTTAGCGGCACCCGGGGCGGCAGCCCGCCGCGACCCCCCCCCCCCCCCCGCTCTCGCCTCGCCCGCCGCGACGCCCCCCTCCTCTCGCGTGGCCCGCCGTGGCTCCCCCCCCCTCCCCCCCCCCTTGCTCTCGTGGCCTGCCGTGACACCCCCTGAGCGCTGCACCCGGGGCGGTCCGCCCCCCCCCCCCCTTGTGACGCCACTGGTCCAGCTGTAGGGAGTTTGGAGGCTAAGGAAGCTTTTGGGTACCTGCAGCAGTGTCCCTTTTAATTGGAAATGACAATTCAAACTAAACGGTGTATTTTACGAATGCGTAAGGCTGGAATAAAGAATGTCAGGAAAAAATATAAACATTCCAAATTACTGTACTACTGCTGTGCATATTTTAGGCAATTCAATACGTATCATAGAGGCAACTGGGGGCAATTCGGCCGTTTTTGCTGCTACCATACAAACTAATTTCCAGTAATTGGGCATCTTCTAAGAAATATGTCTGCATACGTGTATAAACTATATATTTAATTCACGAAGAAGCTCCATTTATGTAAAACAACCCTGTTCCACGAGCACTTCAAAGACAATCAGACGCAGGGCCTTTAAAACATCTGCGAACCAGCTCATGCAGAGTGGCAGCGCAGAGTCGGGGTCGCGAGCTAATTTGCCGACCACCCAAAGGCCCATGATATAAATGCCACTTCAAATGCCTTGAAAGCGGGATGTTATATCGTCCTAAATCGTGAACATGCAAGGAACAGAATTCCAGCGTCGGAAACACTTGCGCCACCGCTTCACCGACCCGTCGCAAGATTGCCTTGTGTCGTGTGGACGGACGGGGAGGTTCATCGGAGGAATTGCCTCCGCCGATAGCTTTCGGGATTTGTAACCCAATTTTAAAGGTAAAAGGGACAAACAGGCTTATAAAATGTACGGAAGCACGTCAATATCGGCCTAACTCAACGTCTTGTACACCGGGTAAACGAGGTCCAGCTCCTCGAAGAGCTTGCGGCACACAACGCCAAACCAGGAAACCGGTGCTGGGAAGCCAGCCGATGCGAGATCGCGGAGCGGAGTCCTCTTCCTGACGTCAGAGTACACCTCAACCAATCAGGGCGCGGCGATCGCAGCGACGCTTGTGTTCGCTCTCGGGGCTAATACGCGGGACCGTGCACCACACTTGACGAGCGAGCGTGCTCCGCACCTCCGCAGTGGGAGCGACGCCGATGCTCCAAGCATGCCAGGAACAGGCCGTTTTGAACGGCACTTACTTTCACGTTACGGGCGTCGGTGCATGCCAAGTCGACAGTGTTTCTCGCCATTACATCGCTCGCTTTTACGGTGGAATGGAGTGCATAACTCACTCCAAACAGCCGTCTTTTTGCATTCTGGTAAGCTTTATACAGATCACCTACATGATATATCGCATAACTTAGCG
The DNA here is from genome assembly GCA_037355805.1 of Ixodes ricinus. NCBI lineage: Eukaryota > Metazoa > Arthropoda > Arachnida > Ixodida > Ixodidae > Ixodes > Ixodes ricinus. The sequence continues at coordinate 12,693 of JAZHYW010008377.1, forward strand.
GCTCCTGTCGTGTTGAAGACTTTTCGACCGATTTGGTGATGCAAGACCAAAACCAAGTTGCTCCGAGTTTCATTTTTTCGTTCTAGAGGAAGACATAAATGCTCTCCGGCCGACTTTCCCACAGACGCAGCAGCCCGTTAGCCGCGGCGTAGCAACAGCTTGGGAAAGTAATGGCGGCCGGAAGTCCAAAATCGAAAGCAGGATATCGACGTGACTTCATTGGTCAATAGTGTGCGCGGCGGCTTGTTGAAAGAATGGCGCCCCTTTTTCCCGGATACAGGGGCTTTACGTTCATTGCCAACTCGGTCGTCTGCGAACACGGCCCGTTGACTCTGCCAAGTTTGTAGGTCTTAGTTTGCACAGAAATAGAGCCATGTCTTGAACTTGTACTAAGTAAAATCCGCCTCCTAAGTAGTGCATTCAGTGAAATCATAAGCTTGTAATGTGCAGGCACCGATTTTTCCGGTTCGTTTTACAGCGTAGGATATACTGCGGTCACGTTACATATCCGAATGATATCCGCGGGTATACGCAGGGGCTCTGGAGGAACGACTGACCGATAACCAAGTTGCTCTTTTTGTTGGCTTACCGCCCTTGATCGGCTGGACCTTCGGCCCCTTTGCCAGCGCGATGTCGCTGGCGTTGGCCAGGCGGAACTTGATCAGGTGCATCTTGTAGCGGCGCTCGCTGGTGTTGCCACCCGACTCGCCCTGGGGTTTACCTCCCATGTCGACGCCCATGAACTGGGCAGCGCCGCCCTGGTTCCGGCCGCGGAGTTTGTCGACGCCCCCTGCTCTGCACAGGTACTCCTGCGAGGGGGCGGCCGCTCAGATGGGTGAGAAGGGTGTAGGACCAATCCCTCGCCTGTCCTTTAATGAAGAATAACTGCGCAATATTGTTAGGAACGAAAAATGTGAGGCCAATTTAGAACTGAAAATGAGCGCTTAATCAGACGAGGTTGTGCCTACGTATATGCTTACAAAGCAAGCGGCGACAGAACAGCTACTGTTCAGAAGTAGCGCGATACTACGCATTTGTAGACGCAGTAGGTTCAGGGATGTTCTGAACCAGAGAGCAGACTGTGACAGCCGAATGGGCTGGTAATTTCCAGAAAAAACGAGGCTTGATAAAAGTAAGAACCGGGCTGAGCGGGGTGTGAACAGCATTCCTCCGCGTGGTATATCACCTGCATTGCCAACTCCGCCACGCACGCGGCAATATTTACGTTGCCAGACTCGTTTTGAGTTTCGCGACAGAGCTTCCTTTGGTGCTTCTACATGGTGTTCTAAGCGGACCTTCCGTCGTAAAACGAGTCGGAAAAATCGGCACCTGCACGCAGAAAACTCAAAACGTTCACCGAATATGCACTGAGCAGGCCAGTTCTACCGTGTAAAATTAAAAATGCAATTCTCTTCCCGTAAGAAAAAAAAAAAAATATATATATATATATATATATATATATATATATATATATATATATATATGGTTAAAGCTATGTTTGGGGGCGTTCGCAGAAGACCGGGTTAGCGACGCTAATTTACTTCAGGTGCCGTCTCCCGATTGTCGCAGCGAGCAGACGACGTACCTGCTGTCTGCTCACTGCGCCTATCGGGAGATGGCGCCGCAAGGAATTGCGTCACTAACTGGTCATCTGCGAACGCGCACACTTGACTTTGGAACGTTCTTTTTGCCCTCATTTTTTATAGTAAAAAAAAGCGCCTTGATATTTCGCGCGGTAAAAGTGACCTTCTCAGTGCACATTCGGTAAAAGTGTAAATTTTTTCATAAACAAGCAGTGGCGCAAAAAAAAGAGAGGGGGCAGATCATTTCGGGTGCAGCTTACAATGAAAGGAAGGGGGAGGTGCTAGACGTCGTGGCGAGCAACCGCTTTGGGTGCCGCTGAGCCTATAGACCCGTTGCTCTGGGCCAGGGGCGCGAGCGCGTCAGCAGACGCGACCTTGTTATGCAGGCTGCACCGTTCATGCGGCGCTGTAACGTTCGATTTTGCACGTGCCGCGTTCGAATACAAGCATCTGACAGCACCTGTAAATGCGAAAAAACAAAACGTTTAAAAAAAAAATTATGCAGCTTGCGGTCGCAGCGTACCATTAAACATTCCTTTCATCTTTGCTTTCTTTCATAGCTTCCGCGAGCACCTATGCTTCACTTACGTGATAGCAACGCCGAAGCTACCCGCAAAAGCACGTCTCTTGAACGATGCTCGCACTGAACTAACGCGCGTGCTTTGGCAGGGACGCTGAAAGCTCGCAGCTCGCTCTTGTAGCATCTGCTACGCTGGAATATTCTATTTTGCTCGCCTGGTGCGCTGCTCAAAACTGAGAGCTACGGGCCTATTGTGACGCCACTTGTAGGCGACGATTTTCCCGGCTCGTTTTACAACAGTGTGTTTAAATTGAGTCCCGGCGTAAATACTGCGCTCTACCCCGTTTCAGTGGTTAAACATGAGGAAGATACATAGAAAAGGAGGGCGGACAACAATGCATGCTACGAGTCATCAGATGTTCAACCCTTACCAACTCGCCCAGCTTACCACTATTCTATGAGCCATCGGAGCCAATCGAACGCCGAGGAGTTTCCCGAGACCGCTGATCTCTATGGCAAAAGACCTATTTGGGGTTGTGGATATTTATACAGCCTGCAGTTGGTCAGCCATTTGGTTGCGACGGTCACTCGCTGTAGATGAGCAATTTAGCCAGTGCAGTCAACCGCTGGCCTGGGATCTTAACGTGACCACGCGGTGGCGATTACGGACCGCACGCAGTGATGCTCATCCAGATCGAAACGGGCAGGGGTGGCCCGAACCCAGGATCCCCGGAGGCTCTGCAGCGCGAGCTTTCGCTCCACGCGTCGAGCTGGGTGTGCACTTGGCCCACTCGGCCACCGATCCCCCTAAACTGCCTAGTATGCACGAATTATTTGGGATATTTGCTCTTATGACCGAACGCAGGAGAAAATGCACTCACTTTTTCCCATAGAAATGCATTACCGGAAGTCAATTTTGGACTGGTTGCTGTCTGCTTCAATTTGCGTCAGCACACTAGCGCCAGTTGAACCTCTAGCGTACATTATAATAACCCTATGGATAATCTAGAGAAAGCGTCTATTTGCTGGATCGCGCATACCCTGCTAGGTCACTGCAGCGCAAGCGCGGCCACAGGACGGCCATCTTGCGACACAGAAAGTCGACCTTTGGAGCGTGGCAGAGGCTGGGCGGCAGCGTGCTGAAGACTCGTTCTCTGCTCGTTCGTCGTCATTCGCCGAATAAGTTTTTAAAGCCTTGTGTAAACGGTGAAAATTGCCTTTGAGAACACGTGGAAAATTTTACGAAAGCGCAGCACCGCAGGAAAAGGCACAACTCGTCGAACGCAAGTCTCGCCGGTCTCGCGGCGTGATCAAAGCTTCTTGGCACGCTGAAGTGCTGCGTGTATGTGCCTCTGCGGTCTTGCGTGCCAAGAAAGCTTTCATTAGGTCGCGAGGCGGGCGAGACATGCGTTCGACGACTAGTGCCTCTTTCCGGCAGCACTGCGCTTTCGCAAAAATTTCCACTTGTTCTCAAAGACAATTCTTACCGTAAAAGAAAAAAAGAAAATGGCGAATGACGATGAACGAGCAGAAAGCGTGACTTCAGCGCGCCGCCGCCCAGCCTCTTCAACGCTCCAAAAGGTCGATCTTTTGTGTCGCAAGATGGCCGTCCGTTGGCCGCATTCGCAGAGCGGGGAAGCGCGATCCAGCAAATAGAGGCGTTTTCGTAGACCGTTTCCCCCGCTCCGCTACGCTCTCAGGAAAAAAGACGTCACTACTGCACACGCGCGGAGCTAGACCTCGTCTGCAGGATCCCGGAACTCGTAGCGGAATGCGGTAAACGTACAATCCAGGCACCTAAAAAAAAATTCGTGTATGTGTGTGTGTGTGCACCCCCCCCCCCACCACACACACACATACACGCACACACGAACACACGCACACGAGCTTGGTGTCCTGAGCGATTCTGAGACATATCTCTTTTCGGATCGTCGTACTAATATAGAAGCTCGGAATCGCTACTCGTTCAAAACGTAAATATTGCGCTATCTTTTTTTTAAACTTTGTTTTGTGATTTACGTGTCCAGGCACTAAAAAAAAAAAAAATTCTCACTTTCATTTTGATTTGTTGATCCATAGCCTCATCTATACTCAGAAAGCCTGGCAGTTCGACGACGGAGCCATAGAGTGCCTGGTCGCAGATTTGGAGCGCGAGGATCTGGTAGCACAGAGCATCGAAGAGCCATTTCCCCGGGAACCTGGACGTCAGCGCACAGCTTTTGCCGCGGCGAGGACCCGAAACACACTTGTTCGCTCGGGAGAAGTGTGTTTCGGCGTCTCGCCGCAGCGGGGCGCCAGTCACGTGGCTCTCCTCTCATTCGTTGTCTGCCGCTCTACCTTTTCCATTTCGGCGGGCGCTTCTCGTGGCGATCTGCCAGGCTTTGTCAGTATATAGAAGGCTAAGGTTCATCAAACTGTCATAATCAAAAATTGTATTTTGTGAGGAACGAGCGGACGATAACTCCTGAGTCTCAGCCTTCCAGGCACGTGATGCCATGCCAGCGTTGCCACGACCTCCTTTTTTACCGTTTTTTTTTCTTGTTGTTTCAGAAGCTTTTGCAGCTAGTGAAATCTTCAAGGAGCATCTCGGAGTTCTCTTTCCCGCCCCATATTTCACAGTTGCGCTGTGTGACCGGCAGAACTCGAGGCGCAGGTGCTTGGAAGCTGGCATACTCTCTTGGACCTTGGCACGCTTCACCCACTCTTTTTTTCAAGACTGGCTTCAGTAAGAAGTCAATTCCGCATTAAAATCTATTTGTAAAGGGTACACTCTTCCTCTCCGTTCAATGAACATGAATTAACCGCCAAGGTTACAATAAGTGCGACAGGATGGCTTTCACTTCACGGTGCTGCCACTGCACAAGCGTTCGTGCAGCCGATATGCGATCCAACGAAATGAATTTTCACTTGCTGACTTGCATCGCGTGATTGTTCTGTAGTTCATCAATAAGGTAGATTAGGCTCATAAAACAAGGCAATCAAGAACGCCCTAAAGAGTGTCGTTTTCGACCCACAAACCTTGATGAAGTGGAAGAGCTCGTCGTCATCCTTTCGAAACCCTTGTCCCCCGTTGCTCGCGCTAGGCGACAGGACCTCCTGCGAAACGGTGTCACGTGAAGTTTCTCACCCGTAGAATTCAGGATCAGCCATGAATAGGTGATCCGTTTTTTTTGGGGGGGTTAACACGTGCGGCGCAAACAGACGGCGACAAACAAGAGAGAAGACACGCAATCCTCAGCGATTGTGTGTCTTCTCTCTTCTCTCCCGTCCGTTTGGGCTGCATGTTGTGAACATCGTGCCTTACCAACACGCCCAAGCTACCATTTTGAGCGTATTTTGGGTATATAGCGATAAACACCGAAAATTAACCCCCGAGCCGGTTCTTTCGGAATCGGAGGGAAAGCGAAAAACACCGGAGGCGGTCCTCGGATACAAAATCCCAGAAGCTCGCGGTAAGCAATCTCTGTCCACAGCTACATCTTATGTTAACCCAAAATATGCATGGTGCCTCGAAGGCGTCCGCCGACTAGTGCAGTTTACGGCGTCCTAAAGAGTGGTCCCTCGAGTTCCGCCTCACGGCGTCATAGAGGTGTCATGTGCCGTGGCCGCGATACTGGTGGTGTCACACAGCAACGGTGGTGGATGTCGCCGCAGACGCCAGACGTTCCCGCTTTGGCCGGGACAGTCCCGTTTTAGAGATAAATTCCTGCCGTTCCGTCATTTTTTTTTCTCCTCAATGAAGCTTTACGTTTTGTTTTCGTGGGAGCGCGCGTGCATAGTTGCGAAATTAGTGCTAAGCGAGTGGAGGATCGAAACCTCAAAGAATACCTAATACATTTTTTATAAAAATAAACGTACTATAAAAATGTTGCCTCCCATAGAGTAAATTTATAGATCTTTCCGTGGTTCCATCTGTCAATACACGTTCTGTTCGCACAGATGTCTGTGCGGGGCACTTTTTCTGTATTTTGTTTAAAAAAGAAGAAAGGTAGTTGTGCACTCAACGAAGCGAAGAACTTCGGAGAAGTATGCATTTGTACACTGAACCGCAACAGGTAGGTTTCTTGGTCAATGGCATTGCGTGCTATAGTATACTTGAATCCCGTGCCAGTAAGCTCGTGTAAAGTGAGAAAAAAAAAACACACACACACACACGCAGAAAAAAAAAAGATTACAACTGAATGTCATTGCACCGCCCCTTTGTTTCTTGATTTATTTTTATTTTATTTTGACACACGCGTGCACTGGCTATTTTCAAACTGAAGACATCGTGGTTTCTTCATTTCAGGATGTCTTCGGAGCGAAGAACACCAGCCCCCTTTTCATTCTTACTTCACTGCGCTCGCGCTCTCCTCCTGCTATTATCAACGTCAATTTTTTTTTTTTTTTTTTTGAGTGGAGTAACAGTAATTGTTCCGCTAGGTCCAAGACACTGAAACCGTTCATACAGAGGGGGATGGAACGATTGAGACGTCATATTCCGCCAACAAACGTCCGGCGCTTTCATCAAATTCAGTTTCCAGGATCGCTATAGGTTTGAGTGACTGCACTACTTTTAAAAGGCAACAGAAGTGACGATGACGCGTCTGACTGGTTCAAGGCTCAAGTAACCAAATTCCCTAATGAAGATGCTGGCGGAGTCAGCTAAACCGAAAGTTCCGTACCCACCGGTCGTCACTTCCGAATGCACGCACTTGTCAGCACTATAGCAGAGACATGGCGGTGGCCAGATGCCCTGCTTGCAATCGTCTATTGGGAGTATTCACTGCGGCCATAGTTGTGTGCGCGACTGCTGAGCGCGTGCTGACGGTGAGCTTCCGCGGTTCTTTTGCCACGTTTATTCCACACCATCAAGATTGTCGGTTTTAGAAGCCTATTAATGTGAGCTCGTTCCGAGCTTGCGCTTTAAACGGCGCCCTCAAATATGGCGTCCAGTGTATACCCCCTATTCTTGGCGACAACGTCGCTTGGCATTGAAGCCAACGCTATGGGTAACCGTGCGTTCGCGCACTGAGTGTCGATCACAGCTGTGCTCGCACGGTCTTCACTTCATCGGAAATGCCAGGAAAAATTGTCTCCGAGTGTACATAGCTTGACATAGCGTCGCCATTGCTGAGTACTGACGGATATTTCTACTTACTGGTTTCTTCAAGCTACAACTTCTGCGATGTGAAACTAACACGGCGAACCGTACGCTCGCGGCGCATAAAATACTGGCATGGCCGCTAATGACGTCACATGCATGTATGGGTGCCAATCAACATGGAGCCACCTTAGTCGAACCTAGCGAGTTAAAAGCAAACGCGGACTGCAAACTCTTGACGAGCGTTCAGAAACGGCCGAAAGACCGCTACATGCGAAGCCGTTTACAACTTGACGTTTATCATCTTGGTGAAGCGTTGGCTTAAAACCCGTTCACACTCTTGCGACCGAGTACGACCGAGAGAGACCAGACCGGTTTTTAAGCCTCTTGCGATCTCTTAGGACCAGCTCCGCTGTAGCGCATCCGGTCCTAAAACCGGTCTGGTCTCTCTCGGTCGTATTTGGGGTAAACGTTTCGCCAATATGTACCAACTAGCTCAACTAAACCTGGAACTAAGTTTATCACCTCTGTTTACATAGCTCAGCTGTTTTCGTCAATGTTTTACTTTTACCATGTAACACAAAATGGTGGACAGGCACCGTTTGATGCCCCTGCTGCCATTATCGTCCTCCGCGATTTGGCGATAACGGCAAACCAGAAGGCTTTCGACATCTTCAAAGTACCCGTCTCACCCATTATTAGGATGCATGAAACGCGTCTCCGAGAATTGTGTTTACCCCATTCATTTATGACCCGCGATATCCTCCCTATCAAGGATGGATGGATCGATGCTAATAGCAGTACCCTTTATAACGAATGGTAGCTTGCACCACCTAGCCTAGAAACGTCACACTTGTGTCACGCGGTTGCCTGCCGCGACCCTGGCAGTGGAAAAGCAGCTGAAGGTGACGGCAGGCGCCTGTTCTGCTGTCGGTCGCTTCCAGCTTGACAATGCACGTAAGCTTGGGCAGTGAGTAAGGGACGCCGCAACGACAGCCATACTCACGTTTGCTCACCTGTTTTTGCCAGAACTACGACGACCACGACCACCAGTATCGCGACATCTGACAGCATGATGTTGAGAGCGATCACGGTGTAAGAAGATAGAGAGACGTCTGAACGGCGCCGCATCGCCATGCAGCAAGCGTGGCGAAGATTCAATCGCAGTTCTGATAAGGGCCGTGAGATGGCGTTATACTTATACAGAGGAGGTGACGTTCACGAAAGGCCTCCGACAGGGGTGCCCACTTTCGCCGCCGCTGTACTCATATGGTCTACATCGTTGGGATGGAGAAACAGCTATGCGGAGCGCAAAGCTACTGCTTCTTTGCAGGAATTGTGGTGACGTCAGAACCCCGCGCTCTGATTGGCTCTAATTGAAGGATAGTGGGTAGACCTCAAGGCAGCTTGCTTTGAGGTCTACCCACTATCCTTCAATCAGAGCCAATCGGAGCTCGGCGATCTGACGTCACCACAACCCCTGCAAAAGAAGCAGACGAACTAATGCTCGCATTGCAGTCGGGAGTGGGCTTCTCTCTGGCCCACCTGGAGGGCGGCGAGCGGGTGAGCTGCAGGTACTGCCTCGGCTTAGCTTCGCCGACAACAGCGTGCTCATGACAGAGACTGCCGAAGATATGCAGCGACTGCTGAACATATGTGCAGCAGACGCTGCACCACGGCACCTCAGCTCCAACGCCGCAAAATCAGCAGTAGTTCAATTCGCAGGTCCCCACGAAGCAGGTCACTGTTCACTCAGCTTGGGTGGCGACGCTGTTCCGGTTGCAGGCTCATACAAGTACCTAGGCGTAATCCTCTTCAACACTCCATACATGCTTCGAGAGCATCATGATCATCTCCACCAGTCGGCCATGCGAGCCAGCGAGGGCCAACGTCCTCCACAAACGCAGCCTGTGCAGCTGTGAGAGGATTTTGGTAACTCTGGAGATGGTGGAAGGCAGTGATGGTCCCAGGGCTGACTTTCGCCAACGCTGTTGTGTGCGTCTTTGGTGACGTGCGAGACGTCATTCATGAAGCGACGACAACGTGAGCTGGGTCGACGGGCACTGGACTGTCATGGGAACGTCGCCGACGAGGCCGTCCAGGGGGACCTGGGGTGGTTGACTTTCAAATCCTGAGAGGCTTCCAGCAAGCTCAGGTAACGACGGACGACTGCGGCACATGAATCGGTGGCGGTAGGCCATGAGGCTATCCGACTACACCCATCTGACTAAACTACAGACAAGGGGGCAGAGGCGACTCTACCACCTTGAGGGCAAGTACGGCTTCTTCGCAAAGCCCGTGGAGGCAACAACAGCGCAGAATTGGGAAGTTTAAGTGCGAAGAAAGATGCATGAGAACGATGCCCTCCGGTGGCTCGAAGCTGCTCAGGGGAAAATCAACCTCATCATTCTGCATGGACAATAAACAAATCACAGCGGCGGAAACCAAACTGTACGACAAGTTGTGGCAGCCGAGTATTATCGAAGCGAGAGCGGGAACCCTGCGAACAATCTCGTATGAAAATGTCAGATACAGGCTGGAATCAAAAATGCCGGTTCCGCCTGGATCCGAAATTGGGGCACCAGTTTGTATCAGGCGGAACCGGCTGGTTCCAGTGGTTCTGCAGAGCCACTGGTACCGCACGGTACCAACCGAAATACAAACCGGTGCCCTGCCGGAACTCCCGCTGCGCATACCACTGGACTCTACTAAAGTATTTTGCGCGATGCCCTTAGCCGTTACAAGCGACAGATCGTCGCGATTTCAGACCCAGGCGGAACAGCCTGGGTCTGAAATTTTCGTACGGGTCAGATCGTCGCGATTTCAGACCCAGGCGGAACAGCCTGGGTCTGAAATCGCGACGATCTGTCGCTTGTAACGGCTAAGGGCATCGCGCGAAATACTTTTGTAGAGTCCAGTGGTGAGCGCAGCGGGAATTCCGGCGGCGCACACGGTCGTCCAGGCGTCGTCACCAAACACGGTGCACAGAACACACACAGCACGCACAAGCACAGTATCCAGTGTTGAGCGCATCGAGAAGTTCCGGCGGGCAAGCGGTATTCGAGTTTTTCAAGTATTGTCACCAAGCACACCAGCGCCAAGCGCATCCAGATGCCGAGCCAAAGTGCAATGAGTCGGTAGCTTCATACTATATGAAGATTCAAAGCCGACGTCAGTGGGTATCTATCCAGGGCAACGATGGGCGCGTCAGTATCCGTGCGCCCGCAGCGCGAACGTCGCCGCCGGGCGAGCGCCGGCCGACAGTTCGACGAGAGCAGAAAACGACTGAAACTCTTGGAGCGCTGCCGCCGACTGCGACAGACAAAGCGAGCGCGGGCGCGGAGAACACCCGCTCGCAGCGCCAGCGTAGCGGATGCGCCTGTCCCTAACACGTGACCTGCGAGAGACCGCGGGAAAGAGAGCGAAAGTTCCCCGCCGACCCCCCCCCCCTCCCCGTTCTTCCTCCTCCAGTCACGCATGTGCGCGCCCGCTGGCTGGGAGCAGACCCTACTGGAACGAAGGGGAACGCATCGTATCCACCCATCACCGTGCGGTTCCAGTGCGTTGCGTCTCACTGGATCCGACTGGTTACACCCAGAACCGCGCGGTACCAGTTCGGAACCGCGCGGATCTGAACTGTCCACAAGTTTGAAACCGCGCGGCTCCGCGCGGATCCGAACTGGAACCGCTCCGATCTGACATTTTCGTACGGGATGGACTACCGTAAACGATTCGACCCCACCGTAAAATATACTGTGTGTCGGGAGTGCGGAGACGGGTCTGAGGCAGGGGAACATTTGGTGCTGGCCTGTGAGCACCTTCCACCACCCGTGATGGATCATCATCAGCCTCACCGCGAAACGACCCGGAAGCTCTGGGGTTCACTTTGACTCCAGGTGCCAATGATGCCGACACGGGTGAGGCAGACGGAGCCAGTCGGAACCCGAATACGACCAAGGTAGCCACAGCAAACACTGCGATGGGGGATAGAGGCTTGCGAGCTCAGTGTGTCCAGAGGATGAAGGCAAGACTGGAGCACTGGTGGCAGAAGACGAAATAGTTGTTTTATGCTATTCATTTTATAGTTCACCTTTTTATTCATGGCAAGGACACGAATTCTTTGTTTTTTTCGAGTTCGCTTTATGCAAGGGGAAACGCCGCAGAAATATTATCATCATCATCATTCAAACGGAGGCTCGAGTACGCTGGACTCGAAGCTTGGCAGATGAGGGATGAAACACACCCCACTTCTGGAACTTCCTTTCGTGGGCGTGTGTCGCTAATTTTTGCACCGCATAAGTAAAAATCATATCTACAAGGGGGTCAATGAGCGTCACTCGAGGCCCACTCGTTGCCACGTTATGGTCTTGCGTTGAGCAAAAAGTGTTCTATTTCCCGGTGCATGCGGGGCAAAAAAGCTGGCGCTAGAAGTTCTCAAAATGTTTTGCAACTCAACCTCTGGCGATGTGCAATAGAAAGGAAGAATTGCCAACTCCAGGCGACGTACAACGTCTGTGAGAGACATTTTGAAGCTGACCATGTATCAAAAACCTAGATGGCCAAATACAATAGAAACGACTGGTCAGCACTTCACAGCGCGCATCCCCGGCAAAGAACGCCGTACCAATGCACCGGACCTCTCAGTTTCGGCTCGATGGTAAGCTGCGACCTGCTTTTGTTTATTATTATTGACGCTACCGAAGAGAAGTTCGCATGAATTAAAGTCCAAGAGCCGCTTCGCGACACCCCGCTGAGTTTGTCGAAGTCGCGACCCACAGTTTGGGAAACACTGGCGTACGGGAAACATAGCCGAGGCCCGCCAAACATATAAGGTGCCGCTAGCCAGTACGGGTATATTCAACGTTTCCAATGAGCACAATGTAAAATTCTAGAATAGTGCGAGCAGCCTGAAAAGTGAGCTGTCCTCAAACGGAATATTAGAGAGGCCTGACTCAGTATCGCACCCATGTGCGAGAATTAAAGGGCCCCTAAAAAAAAAAAGTTTTTTTAGACAGTGGTTAAACATGACACGCCAATCAAAAAATAAATTTTACGCGAAAAAAACTTTTGGGGGCAGTATTGACGGCGAGAGATTGATTTGAAATTCTGCGCGCAAAGTCCATGACGTAACCGAAGGGTCATTCGCTCAATGAGGTGGTAATTCACTCTTTCCACATCAACGTGAAGGCGAAGCCGATCCACCTCTCCTTCACGCGCCCGAAATGCCTAGAGAGAACACAAGTGGAAAGGAGGTGACTACCGACTAAATCGCGTCTCGCGCCGTCAATATTGCTCTAAAAATGTTTTTTTTTCGCGTACAATTATATTAGGTTTGACACGCGTGTCCCAACGAGACTGTTTAATTTTTACTTATTCAGGGGCCCTTCAAAGAGCCCCTAAAAAGAATGTTTTTTTTTGTGACACCAAGTTACATGATTTGTTGTTCACGTCACTTATGAACAAATTCAGCTTCTCCGCTAGATGTAGCGGTAAAATTGACGTGACATGACCTCAACACCAATTCAATTCCTCGCTAAATTTAGCGGGAAAATTGACGTCACGTGACCCCAACACCAATTCAGTTTGCCCGCTAAATTTAGAGGGAAAATTGACGTCACGTGACCTCAACACAAATTCAGTTCCCTGCTAAATTTAAAGGGGGAAAATGACGTCACAGGACTTGGTATTACGTCACCTATAAACAAATTCAGTTCCTCCGCTAGATTTAGCGGGAAAATGGGCGTCACGTGCAGAGGAGGAGGAGGGGGAAAGGATGACGAGGAGGGAGAGGAGGCTGGATGGAGGAGGAGAAAAGGAGGAGGAGTGAAGGAGAGGGTACAGAGGAGGAGGAGGGGCATACCCACCCCACCGCACCCTCCCTCCTCCTCCTCTAGAGCTGCGCTCTAATTTCGCGTTACAGAGATTTGTAAACGTCTTTAATTTTTCACATACAAGCTTACAAGGCCCTATACGCGCCACGCGCGGGCGAGCGGGCGACCACGCGCTTCGACTCGAAATCCACCGAACCGCCAGTGCCCCTGCCGGGATATCCGGGGACCCGAGTGAAAATTCGCCACGGAGGCTGACCGCCATTGAGATATATCTCTTCTTCCACCGTGGCCTATAGATTGTAGAAAGGGTTCATCTGAAACCATGGGCAGCGTTTGCAATGTAATGACGGACGCCTTTCGCGAACATTGGTGGCAGAGCGTGCGCTGCCTTTTCGCATGGCAAGAAAGAAAGCATGCGGAAAGGCGGGGACGTTTGCATACGATCAACGCTTTCGTCCCCTCCTCGCAGCTCGTAAATTGCAAACGCGGCCCACAATCTACGTGACCCGGCCAATCGAGCAGCCAGACACTCCCTGTAATGCAGGCTGTCAGCATGACACACCGGCTTTTGACACCACTGCACACCATGACACACCACCTGTAATGCAGGCTTTCACCATGATACACCACTTCGGAGACCGCTTTCGACGCACGGGCGGTATGAGACGCTTAACACACCACGCGAGGACGCGGCACCACCACGAAATGAGTTCCACGAGCCACGATGACAACGTATCACCTGGTGTTCCTCGTAGATTTGGTGCTGGACCAAGAGGAAGTGCTGCTTGCCCGCGACCTTGCAGAGACTCGGTAGCATCGATGCCGCGAACAAGGCAACAAGAAGGTGCACCACCCTGGTGCGGTGCACGGCCATGGGTACCCCGCGGCCAGCTCCGGCTCTCGATGGCGCTGGAGCGCTTGAAAGACAGTAAAGGCTGGTTTACACACTTGCGTTTCATTTCAACCGCGTGCGCTGCGAGGCCTTGTGTTCTCTTACAACTGGAGTCGTCTTATCTGGCGGGGATGGGAGATGGGACGTTGGATGAAATTATATGGGTTCTGTCCGGTCCGCTGATTTGACGCAGTCGAGGAGCGAGTCCATGCTATCGTTGTTGTAGTTTTTGTCTGGAGTTCACACAGTCTTCATAACAGAAGAGATCTCGCTTAGGATTAGAGAACACACTGGTGCCATATATTGGGTAGTTTGGGGACACTCGCCATTTCCTATATTTTTTATCTTCTTGTGCTTCAGAAACCTTTTGAGAATGTCATAAACGATTCACACGACGGACCGAATCGCGATTTTCGTCCGCGGACCGTGTACCACGTGACCGGCACGTCACCGATTCCTGCGATCCGCGCCTCGTCCGCGGACGCGCGGACTGATAAAGCCGAGCGCCTTTTTCACTCGCGGACTTTTAGCGGGAGATCGACTTGAAAAGCGTTTAGTCTGGCAACGGTACATTGTTTTCTCTTTTTTGTTTTGTTTCTGGGCGATGAAAACAAAAATGGCGCATCGTTGTGTGTTGTGCGTTCGCTGGTTCATTTTGTCGCGCGTTTCTTGGTTTCACGTGTGAAAGAAACTGCAGAAACTTGTCTGGCTGACGCGACGCAGGTTCCGGTATTCCTCCGGGTCCGCGTCAAGAAGCTCCCGTCAAAACTCGTCTAGCACGCCGCGATAATTCTTGTACGTCCAATCAGGATTTCACCGAGCAAGACCTCTCTTGTGGCTGTGGTGTACTTGAGTGTGGTGCACGAGCGCGGAGTGCGTGAAGGCATCTCCAAACGCCCCTCCGCGAGCCCAGAACTTCGTCGCTTCTACGCGGAACCCTTCTCGAGCAGGACCATGCCTGTGTCACTCCCATGCTTTGGGTCAGTAAAGCTTGTGGCGCTTCGCGCAAAGCCTATCACGGTGTTTTGTCTCGATCTGTACGTAACAGCGGCGTACGATTTATTATCGCGGTAGCAAACGTCGATTTCTCTCTTGGACAACGGTGCCACAGTGCGATGTTGGAGTTTCGCGGCACTGTGGGGTGGCGAACAGGTTCGGTCCGTCCTCGCTGGCGTCTGCTCGTCGTGTCCCTCGTGTGGATGCGCTTGGGAGACGGACGATCCGCGGACATGTCGTCACGTGATCAATCCGTCCGCGGATCAGTCCGTCGTGTGAATCGGCCATAAGCGACCACATCTCATACATACCATGGCCATTTGATCTGACAAACACTGAATACCTTTCACTCTAGTCCAGTCAAACTCAGTACCAAGGCTACCCATAGATGTCGCCAGCGCGCCAGTGTGTTTTGTCTAGAAAAAATATTAAGGTAGGCTACTTGGATGTGCATATTACAAATACATATCGCGGAGCCAGGTCAATGACATACTGACGGAACGAGCGCTAACTCACGACTGTCGTTTTAATACTCAGACAGAAGACGAGAAAGGAGTAGCGTTTCTTTCTCGTCTTTCTTTTAGGCATATAAAAACCTTCCCAAATGAAATCGCCTCAATGGGAAGAGGAAGTTACGTGCACAAAACTGAAAATTAGCAGAAAGAAAGAAGGAGGAAGTTACTGACAGTAAACCACTGAAGCAGCCTCCTGTGAGAAAGTTAAGGTAATTAAGTTCTTTGTCAGTTACTCATGCTACTCATGGTGCTACTCATGGTGCACTGACACAAGAGTTTCCATTTCTTTGATGGTCAATTTGGTCATCGCCTAATAGTTCCTTAGATCTCTTCTCCCTGAGCTTTCGGAAGGACCTTGTCTATGTTAGCAACGGCTGGCAGTTACAATTTCTTACATACACTGCTGAGACGCCCTGCTGGTGTTGACTGGAGTGAAGAAGCATGTTCCCGTAACCTGGTGCGGAACGCAGCGGCCTGATGGACCCATGTATACTTTGCCACCAGGTGAAAGGTATTTCAAATATAACCGGGCTTTGGCGCATATGTTTCCTTGTGTTTCAGGTCCCATCCATCGTGGTGTTCAGGTGAGGTATTTATCTTAGGACAAAATTTATTGAGCTTGTCAGGTGCTGAAAATACAACAGGGAAGTCATACCTGGAATCCACCTTTTATATTGTGTGATGCCCGGTATCACACAATAGGGTATCACAGCCAAGGGATCGGATCGTGGCATGCTTGTCCAGCACGTGTGGAATGTGGAATATTAGTCGTAGATCGAGAAATTGAAGGCTTTGATCTACGACTAATATTACAACTAAACCAACAGGTGCTGAATGTGCATGCCACAGTAAAAATATATATATTAAAACCATTTATTTCAATATAAATTGTCCCATTCAAAACTTATTAAAATGGCAATTGTCAACTACTGTCTTAGCGCAGTCCTCAAGAAGTCATGTGACCATAAGGCCGGACAGAGCTTTGTGGCACAAATAGGACTCAATACATCGGGTGTCCAAATCCCACTGTGTACGACGCTGTAAAAAAAGAATAACTCTCCAAGACAAAAAGAAAAACAAAAGGACGAAGGACAACGACTGGCTGTGAGTAGGTCCTCACATCTCATTGGATATCACACAACATAAAAAGGTGACTCCCATGATATTACATCCCTGTTGTATTTTCACTACCAGACAAACTCAAGAAACTTTGCCACAAGATAAATACAGTACCCCACAAGAACGTCGCAATAAATGCGACCAAAGACACAAGCAAACATATATACCTTGCCCAATCCAGGTTATACATATAAGAAATACCTTTCACCTGTGGCAAAGTATACGTAGATCAGTCAGGCCGCTACGGGAACATGCTCCTTCACTCAAGTCCACACCAGAGGGGCATCTTGCAGAGCACATAAGAGACTGTACCTGCAAACCGATGCTAACTGGAACAAAGGTCCTTCGAAGGTTCCGGTGGAACAAATCAAGAGAACTATACTTGGCGATGACCATCAAAGAAAAGGAAAACTCTTGTGTCAGTGCAGCATGAGTGGCATTAACTGACAAATAATTTAATTACCTTAACTTTCCTACATTAGGTTGTTTCAGTGGTTTTCGACTTTTCTATTCTTCAACTTTTCAGTTCTTTGAATCTAACACCCTCGTCTGTCTTTCTTTCTGCTGTTTCTCAGTTGCTGTTTATTTTATTTAACGTAACTTACGCTTTTTTTTATTACGCTGAAAAGAAGGAAGGAAAATAAACTGAAGCCTCTTTCTCGTCTTTTGTATGAGCATTAAAACGACAGCTGTGAGTTAGCGCTTGTTCCGTCAGTGTGTACCTGACCTTCCCGCTATTTATTTGTAATTTGTCTGGCCACCTCGGGGGAAACACCCCTTCACACCCCGTAATATAAACAACAGAGAGAAAAAAAAACATCACGAGAAGAACATAATATCTCCATTAGACCCTTTCAGAAATTCGGTCTGGCCACATTGAAGTCTGATCATCAGCTGAGTGTATAATAAGTCTGCCATGCTAATGGTGGCCTTCAGCCGATAATCGAAGAGAATAAGTTGAAGATGCACCCAAGCAGAGGATGTATACAGCTTGCAAGCGTCGCCACTGCTGGGTACTGACGGTTATTTCCACTTGCTGGTTTCTTGGAACTACAACTTCTGCAATGCGAAACTAACACGGCGAACCGAATACGCTCGCGGCGCATAAAATACTGGCATGGTCGTGAATGACGTCACATGCAAGCAATGTAATAGGAATAGTACGACGCGACGCTGTTGCGCATGCGCGACGCAAGTGCTGCGTGAACGTTTGTCTCGGACCCGGATCTTTTGACTTTGGCACAAGGATCGGCTCTACATTCAATGCCCACTACAGGGCAAGGCCTACGCGTGACGTCATCATTGGCCCAAACACCAAACACGGGTCCACTAGTGATGTACCAGCGTTTGGGGCGGAAATGGTGCACGCCTTGTCTTGTCCCTGATAAGGATTTTTATCGAGGGGTCGGCTCTGCTGCCTTTGCAGTTCATTCGCCGCAACACACAACAAAAAACCGGAACGCTTTTTGTTTTCTTTTTGGCTTGATTTTGAAACGTTTTTGCGTGAAGCTTACCTCCCAGATTCCGTCCTGCGCGTCAGTGTGGGTCGAGGAGGAGTCCGCTGAGCATCGTCGTCGCTCCTGCCTCTTATTCCGGGCGAAAGGACTCGAGTCCAGCAACGATGCGGACCACAAACCACACGCACACACACACACATGCACACACTTCTTCTTCATCATCGGATGCTGGAGCTACGCCTCTGGGCGCGAGATTGGTAATCATCTGAAAATACTCTACAGTGGCGTGCGCAAAAGACACCATAGAAATGGCAAGTCTGCCAATTGTAGACGGTCTATTGAAAGTCACTGGATCCTGGGAGAGTAGCGCCAAGCTCCCCGTATGGTCGCCATCTTGGTCCGTGAAATGAGCATTTTCTCCTTGACCATTCGGTTCTTAGTAAGACGATCCAAATTCGCTGGTGACGGGTAGCTTTATGAAGACGTTTCTTTTCTACCGAGATTTTGCTAGCTACAAACCGACGAAACAAGTGTACATCTTCGTACCACCACGTGCTGTGTCGGTGGTGCTTGGAAGCACTGAAAAATAATTTCCCTGTTTTGAAATACGCACGAAGAACAATATAATTGTGAAAGATCCGTGGAGATGGGCATGATTGATAAGTTGACTGCATACACAGTGTTAAAGACGCTTATATTGGCGAGGAACGCTTCCAGTACGATGATGCTCCATGGTGATCTTGGCGCGACTCAGGCACGTATCCACGGGGGAGGGGGGGGGCTGCCCATGGGATTTGGGCCCCCTCCCCCGAAATCTTCCATTTTGCAGGGGCCTCCTATCCCCCCCCCCCCCCCCCCGCCTCATAGAGCATTTTGTCATGGGCGGGCCCCTCCCCGAAGCAAAATCCTCGCTACGTGCCTGGCGTGACTGGTTTAGAACGATCATCTGGAAGCGTCAAAAATTTGAATGGACCGAGATGGCGATTTTTATGGCAACGTAGACAGATTAGCCAATCGCCCTACGAGGTTTTGGTCGCCTGTATGTTAGTATCCGTTTGTGTCCATCCAGCAGGTAGGAAAGGCAATGCCTGTAACTTTGACTCTCAGTACAGCATAGGGCGATATGAAGTACGTGGTCCCGTGAAGCGCATTTGAAACGCTACATCGTTTGAGCACATAAACCTGGAGGACGTGGGCAGGGATTTATTGAAGAAACGCTTATTACTGAAAAAGAAAATTTAAAGTTTAACGTCGCTATACTCGGGGACAACTTGCTATGGCGAGACAAAAAGAGGAGGAAAATGGGCGCAAAGTCAATGGCGCACTTTCTCCTCGACTGCATTGCGGCATAAAGTTGTCCGCGAGTATAGCGCCTTGCAAATTCTTCGAAGGTTTTCGGCAATTCCCAGTGTCTCTTGTGCGACTTTCACTTCAAGCTATGCAGACAATAAAAGCCGCTCATATTTTACAGCTCTTTCATGCGGCTCATTTTAGGCACTTGAAATGGAATGCTGCTGATTTATTTTTAATGATTGGGTTTCTAGACCAGGCATTAAGTTATGCGCATATTACTCTCAAGCAACAGTATATTTTACACTTTCTGGCTTCAAAACAACAAACCAATAAAACAGCCGTTCTTCGGAGTCCGATTGCTTATAAGGTGGGTATGTTTTGCTTGCTTTTGTCACTTAAAAAAACTGTAAGTTTCTCATTTTTAAGTCTCGGAGTCGGTTACAAAAATCAGCAGAACCCATCCTTTGGGAATGATTATCTACGTTAATGCGAATAGCATCAAACGGTGCGGAGTTATGCGCGTTCGTCAGGTGGCTGGCACACTCTAGATACGCCAGCCCACTCTTGAGGCGATTCTAAATTTGTTGACACTTTCACAGCCCTGCGCACGATCTCCGCAGCCCAGCACGTGCGTTTGTGTCACTTAGGAAGGCGAGCAAAGCACGCGCCATACGCACAAACACTCAAAATGGTACTGACCAGACTTTCTGGTGTCTCAGCTAGTCTCAACCAACGGTACTCTAAACGGTTGTTTATATCTTTACCATAGGACGCGCTTTACAGCGCTGTCACAGCTACCGGTGCGCGCGCGTTCCATGCACGAGGGCTCATTCCGCTCTCGTGAGGCTGAGCACGGCCGCTACATCACCCTCTCCCGAGCGCGGGAGAGGGTGAGGCTGGCGCGCGCGCACCGGTAGCTGTGACAGCGCTGTAAAGCGCGTCCTATGGTAAAGATATAAACAACCGTTTAGAGTGCGTTGAATGACTGCCTTCATAGCTCTGTGGTTAGCGCGTCTGCCTGCTGATGAAAGGGTCAACGGTTCGAATCCCAGCCGGCGCCGGTCTTTTTTATTTTTTTATCGACCCGCGGCGTAAGAGGTTAGATAGCCAGATAGATAGATAGATAGATACATAGGCGAAAAGTGCGTGAAGTATCCAAAGAATGCTATTCGCATTAAAAGAGATGGGAGTGAGATGATCGAATTGTAGGTTTTAAAAAGAAAATGCTACAGAGATAAGAAGCACTTGAACTGATAGCGGTGAGGAAGCATTACACGCAAACAAAAAAATGCGTAGCTTCCCGCGCACCCCGTGAACGGTTTCGCGCTGTAGGGAAGGAAGCGCGCGAGTTCAGCAGCTAAACTGCTCTCTGAAGAACGCGCGAGTTCAGCAGCTAAACTGTTCTCTGAAGAACGCACGATAATGCAGAGCCCGCGGCGCGTGGGCCGCCACGCCGAGCGCCTTGATTTTGCAGCCTGGAGGCGCCAAGTGCTCCACTGGTGGTCGGTGGAGTCTGCAGATGGGTCAGCGTAAACGTTGGCATCTGCCCAGCGCTGCATAATGGTGGCGCATGCTCACAGACGCGCTATCTCGGCCCCAGCGTCCGCCGGCAGATGTCGCACGCGCAGTCCGGAGCGCACCGTTCCCGCGCTCTAGACAGGTTTGACGCCGACTGTACTGGATGTCCTAGGGATGTCCACATCAGACTTTCGGCAGATATCTGCAGAACTTCCATTCATAGGTGTACACAGGACATCCACATCCAAATCGGAAACGTACTGAATGTCCTAGGGATGTCCACATCAGAGTTCCAACAGATGTGCAAAGAACATACATAAATGCCGGTCTATATATGGCCCCAATTGCTTGGGGACAAACTTTAACAGATCACTTTTATCTAGAGACGTCTGAACAATGCATGGTTCTGTATTTCTGAAAGCATATATTTTACAAGACGTTTTAGAATTATACCTTTATGGGCATCTAGGGAATATTAATTTGTTTAAAGACTGTGTTCAAAATATAGTTTATACAAAGTACTGCTCCACTTACTCGTTGTTTTTGTAATTTGCAATACTGAAGCGGTTCCAACAAAGATAAGAAGGTAAAAGCCAAGGCAGTACGGTACTTTCGTGCGTAAACAAACCACTCTCTGTTGCCTGCGAGAGAACATTAACCACCAGCAGGTATTTTTTTCTTTTCAGATTAAAATTATTAGTTTACAAAAAATATTGCAGTGAAGCCAGGAACATTCTTCGAAAGATTGTGAAAGTGAGTTTATTCAAGGTATGTTCACTCATTGTTGGAACTATAGTAGGTTACAAGTCAAGAAGGTAGCGGCAAATGCCCCTCAAAGGGAATCATATATCCCTCCGCCACCTCCGCATCCAATAGCATCCCATCGTTTCCGTGACGTCGCGGCCAACGCGCGAAGAGGGTCTTGCCTTTCTGTACATATTTGCTTTATCTTTCGACTTTGACTTAGCATTGTGGAAGCCACGAGAGGGAGATTAGAGTCATCCCCCTCCGATTGAAACAAAGGTGACTTTCGGTGATTAGGTTCCCCCTCCGATGGATACAAAGGCTGCTTTCAGGGGCTCGGTTCCCTCTCCGATGAATACAAAGGTCGCTTTCTTAAAAAGTGGGGGTCGGAGACAAGTTGGCACCACTCTGTGGCCCTTATCTATCCATTGAAGCGGAACAAGGAGCGTTTCCAGTGAACTCTTCTTTCGACTGCGGAGGGTTTGAAACCGGCGCACCACGCTTGTGGGAGGAGCTTCTCCTACCTTAGCAGTTTCTATCAGAGCGTGGAAGTTGTTTTAAAGTCGCTACCCAACTGATTATTCGGATGTCTTCACGGTACTGTCATTCAGTCAAATAACGTTCAGCTTGCAACTGCTTGACAGCATGTCCTACGAAATAGAGAAGCTGGATTGAGGATATAACTGCATTTGCGGAAGCGCAATTTTTTTTTTTGTAAAGATGAAGGGCAGAAATTAGATACTTTGTTTTATAAACCCAATACAAATCGTTTGAATGAAAAATGTCGCTGCCACACGTTTTAGGTAAGCCACACAATTTTATTTTATTCTCTTCATAATAATTTTTCTATCTTATTTGTCAACCATACCTAAATCACACTTCGGAATGCAAAAAAAAAAAAAAAACCTGTGCTGTCAGTGATTGTGATTATACAGCCCCAGGAGCTGCATCAGTTGCACGATAGCTCGTTCAACATTCAACTTCCCAAAATATGTGCACATCTATGGCACTTTCACAGAGTGCTTTTGCTAAAGAGACAAAAAAAAAAAACTCTATATTACAGATTTCGTGCATTTTTATTCAAATATCTATATAAATCTTCCAATAAAAAAGGCATTTCGCATGAGCATGTTCTGGCTCGCCGCAGTCGCAAGCCCATGCTAACCCGGCTGTAGTTTTTTTGTAAACAATTCCCTACCCATTTAATGTTTGTAGAGGATTTGCGTAAATGTGGAACCTGTTTACAAATAGATGTCCGTTTGTGTAAGCCCATGCAAACAGTTGCATCAGAATGTGTGTATGGGTCAACCATTTACATTAGTAAAGTTGTATAAGCAGGTCCTAATAACCTGGGCACAAAGAATAAGGTGTAAATGTTGTTGCTCAAAAAGGATTGAAAACGTAATGTAAAAACATTACTCCAAAGTAGGTGCTTGGGGATACAGATGTACCGAATTACACCACCTAAAATCTTAATCTAAACTGTCCTCCGTGTTGATAGATCTTGTGCCAGCAGAGCCAGCTAGATCTTTCTTGAAATGTTCTTTGGTAGGCTGCAAGACATGAAAACAAGAAAACAGAACCACGAGTATTTATACCAACGTTATGTTGATCACGTTTTGAACTGTTTGCTAAGGCCGGCCTAGTGATCTACAATCGGGAACTCTGTCAGATTAGTCAACTTAACAAATTTAAAGTATAAGTAGCACCACTGAAAAGGTTCTACGATCATTTTGATTAAGGTTACCCCGCAAAACTGTCAAATTAGTCAATTTAACAAAAGTATAGACAACACCACTGAAAAGGTTCCACAATTCTTTTGATTAAGGTTGCCCCGCAAAAGTGTCTCATGTATGCGGTCAACATGCGAACAGTCCTCTCCACAGCCCTAAGGCTCTAGTACTCGACAAAATCCAACTATTGTGTTATCCAACACGACGTGCTTACGTTCAAGCATCGATTCTAGCTCATAAAGGTTGTTCGAACTCAACACTTCCATCAGTGCGCCCAAATAAAAAGTCCCAAGAGGCGTTTATAAAGTCACTGCATGGCCGAAACGTAAATACTCGCACAGATTTCAAATTATGTTCTTTTACGCACGACAGGTTGTCGTGCATCGGCTTCTCCGTGCATCGTTTTCCCGATACACAAAAACCCGTCATGCATCGGCTTCCAAAACATTTCGCATGTCTATTAGAAGTGTTTATGGACCACAATATAAAATTTCACAGACATACCTACAATAGAACTATATAAAATCTCAATTTTAATAGGAGCTCACGTGTCGAGAACCGCATCACACTTATTGTCGATCGCTGGCGTACTCGTAAACAATGTGCACGCTGCTGCAGCCCAGAGTTTCTCGAGATGCACACCACGTGCACACGGTGAAGCGAAACTATCAGCCCGACCCACGGTGGCAGGAAGACGAACTGTAGTTTGCGGATAGGCGAAAAAGTATGCGACACTCTCCATTGGACAGTGTCGCATACTCACTAGAGTAAACGCTCGCAAAAAACTCGATAGCCTCGCGCGCGCGTGAAACTGCACTCGCCTAAAAAACAAAAAAGTATTGCGTTTTTTGTTTTTTGTGTCTTTATGGGGGGAAGCCGTTAGTGATGCAAAACTATCGATAGTACCATCGATAGTATCGATAGTCACCAGAACGCTGACTATCGATAGTAAAAAAACTATCGATAGTACTATCGATAGTCGACTATCGAAAAACTATCGATAGTACTATCGATAGTCGACTATCGAAAAACTATCGATAGTACTATCGATAGTCGACTATCGAAACACTATCGGATAGTACTATCGATAGTCAGTCGACTGTCGGAAAGCTATAAATAGTACTATCGTTAGTCGACTATCGGAACATTATCGTTAATCGACTATCGGAAAACTAACGATAGTTGACTTTCCTAAACCTATCGATACTACTGTCAACGGTTTACTATCGATAGTTTTGCGACACTAGTACAAAACCCTTACCCTGGAGTAAGATCAGAGTAAATTTTGGAACACGGGCCGCCACGGTGGTTGGGGCCGGCGGCGGGCGGCCCGCCGGCTTCCGGCTACGCCACCGGAGCGCCACAGTGACCGGCGCGACGTTCCCGTCGGCGTATTTCCAAAACATGGCCGTTCCAGATCTGCCTAGCGCCGCGCCGCCGCCGCCGCCCTGCGCCGCCGCAGAAATCCCCAGAGCCAGCCAGCCTCGTACAGCCTAGCCAGAACATGCTTTAGTGGGGCCCTCTCGAGCCGTCGACACGGAGTGCGGCAGCCGTGAGCGCTCGCTGAGCTCACTACCCCTCCTCTAGTTCACGGCCACTCCAGCAACCAAGGGCGCCATGAAGGAGGTTATTTTTGGCTTGTTTTTCTAATTTTGATTTGCCTCTAACTTTTAAAATAAAGCGAAATTCGAGAAAAGAGAAATTTCATTAGGGGCACTGGCACATCAAAATCATATTTTTTTATTATTATCCGAAACGATTGAAAACGACGCCGAGACAGTATACTCTCAAAATTCGAAACTTGGGAATTCAGTATTTGTGAAGTAAAAAAACATTTCTAAATGCCGAATTCGAAGTTCCCGCGCGATCCGCGCCGGTGCGTTGACGTCAAATATTGCGGAGTCCTGAGAGTCGACTTTCTTTCACGACTCTTTGCTGTTGCCATCGCGACCCAAAGCGAGGAGGAAAGGAGTGGCAGTTGAAAACGCCGGCGGACTGAAAAAAAAACGGTTTTGAGCGGTGTCGCCTGCCCAGGCAGCATGTTTTCCAAGGGAGGATACAAATCTACGAGACGACATCACACCGGACTCCGATTTTCGGTATTTTAAAAAGAAGGGCCGTAGTACGTTCGCAATGCCGTTAAAAAAAAAAACAAGTTTTACGATTGCCGTTATTAAATGTTATAGAAATGTCACCTACAAAGCTTTTAAATTTCCTGATTTTTGACGTCAGAAATGAAAAGAAGTGAGGAGGCGAGGAGCGGCAGAGGAAAGCGCCATAAATAAAAAGGCGCGCGTGGGAAATGTTTTTTTTTGTTTTTTTTCGCGTTGCGTTTTTTTTTTTTTGTGTGTGTCTATGACTACAACTTGCATCGTCTTAGACAATAAAAGAAATACGACCCTTGGGGTGTCAACTACGTTCAGTGCGCTCAGGTTCGGTAGAAATTAAAAAAAAACAGTAAAAAAAGACCTTGCAGGGCACAGAATATAACACTCACTTCCAATAAAGTCATTGGATCCTGGGAAAGTAGCGCCAGGCACGTCAAATCACGCACCAGTTAGAATCCACGTTGTTGATTGCTCCGATATGCGTATGTAGGAAGAAACATACCACGTGATTTATGACTAGCCCATGATTGGACCTCGCGGCTCGCAGCTTCGGTGTCTATCAAAGGTTCAGAAGGAGTAAAATTATCTTCATCTTGTCCTCATCGTGAGGTTTCGTTGTGTTATCGGACTACTTTTGACGAGATACGCAGTTCGACGTTCATTTTGTAATGCTCGCTGTGGTATCGCCAGAAAAAAAAAGTGAATATGCTACGAAAAGTTAGGGCACAGACAAGCTGGTGAAGGTTTAACATTTTAGACAAAACCCCGAGACAAGGGGGAAAAGAAGGACGACGTATCGTAAGTAAAGAGATAACAAGCACTTGAATTGGTAGCGTTGAGGAAGGATTACACGCAAACAAGAAAATTCGTAGCTTCCCGCGCCCTTCGCGAGCAGTTTCGCGCTAGTACGGAAGCAAGCGCACGAATTCAGCGGCTGAACTCCTCTCAGAAGAACGCACGATAAAATACAGAGCCGGTGGCGCGTGGGCCGCCACACCAAGCGCATTGATGTCTGCGCCTGGAAGCACCGAACGCTCCTCTGGCGGTCGGTGGAGTTTGTAGAAGGGTCAGCACAAAAGTTGGCATCTGCTCAGCGCTGCGGCTCTCCAGAGCCAAATAAATAAAGTCTAAATGTTACCGCTAAATTTAGCAGGAAATTTTCCCGCTAAATTTAAAGGAAAAATTTCACTGAATTCTACGGAAAATTTAGCGAAAATTTCCCTCTAAGTGGGAGGGGAGCGTACGGAAAGGCATACCCTCCTCCTCCGCCTCACGAGCTTTGCTCTTATTCGGCATTACAGAGAATAGACCGATCTCACTAAGCGTTCGGCGCATGCGTGTCGCCGCCATAACTTTAGTTCACAGGGGCAGACGCCTGTGCATGCGAGGGCTCGCGCCTTCTCGTGCTCCACACGCGCAGAGCTCCAGCGAGGTTGTCGCACGTGCAGAAAAACTAAAGTTCCCTGGATGCTTTGCGGCAGCGGTGGCGTAGTCAGACGGACTAGTGAGATCGGTCTATTGTGTAAACGTCTTTTATTTTTTTACCTGCGATCATGGGGTGCAGTGACTAAAGTACGTTCCTTCAAGGGCACATGGTCCGTGTTTCATTGCTCTCGAAGATGAATGGGTGCGGTGCAAGCGGTCGCTGGCTTTCTTTTTATGTAGTGTTGACATGCAATACTTCGCCACTCAGACAATCTAAATCGAAACCATTGTCTCTCCATGCCCAACCTCTAGCGAGGTATGGATAGTATGGTCGGTGTCGTGCATAGCTCTGGTGCATAGTAGCGACGTTCTTCTCGTGAAGCTTGACATATTTGGTTAGCCTCCGGTTACAGTGCTCCTGTACGCCGGAGAAAAGTTCGTGCGAATGCGTTCCAATTATCTGGTTTCGTTTTGAAATGACTGGATTGGATTGTCTTACATAGTTGGATTCTCTAAAGCTGATGATTTGCTAGATTAAAACTTTGCGCAAGAATATGAAGCTTTCGGTAAATAGGTGTGAGAATAAAAATGAAAAACCTCGATTTTTGTTTTCTTACTTATATTTTTTTCGGTAAGAATTGTGGAAAAATTCATTTAGAGCCTGGCTTCTTTCAAGCCAATCCGTAAGCTGAAGTCGCCGAAGCGCGTTTTGCAAAATTTCTGATTATGATGACAGTTGACACGTTGACAGTCACGAGTCGGTGGATGCGGAGGACGCACGTGGTGATTGTTAACGTCTTCGTGTAAGAACCTTCACCGCCTTCACTACCTTCACTGCATCGAGAGCGAGCTTCGCAGATTGGTAAGCCCGATCTTCCACACGTTCACGACGTGATCGCAACTTGAGCTTTTGGCCCTAGACTTTCTGCACGAGGGATTTCGTAAGTTTTGTTTTCTACTAGCCAGGCGGCCACACGACTCCAGCGGACAATGGTTTGACAGTACGGGTGGCGTGTACGGCGAAGCGTCTTTTTAGCCGCGTAAATGAAGTGCGTGTCGCAGAAAGCTGGAACTCCGTGAAAATGTGACGCTAGCGGTTGTGATTCAACGTTTGAGAACATGAAGATACCTGGTTTGAAAGATGAACGGAAAACTCCACGCGCCGATGTCTACCTAAGCCTAATGTCGCCAAGAGCGCCCTTACCTTAAAGGGACACTGACAGGCTATTTATGCTCGCCGAGGTTTTTAGTTGTACATGACATATGAGAGCCCAACTACCCAAAACACAATTTGCGACTCGAAATTCGGTTTCTTTCCGCCCGAAAACCGCCGATCAAGAACTGGCCGGTTCGAGTCTCGCTCACTCTCTTTTCCCGTGGTCACGGGCCGTTTTCGAAGGTATCGATGCGACCACCAAATTTAATGAAAGTCGTTGGTCACTGAAGGCACACACTCAATATTAAAAATAGAAAAAAATATGAAACCCATTTTTGTGGCTTCTAAAAAGCTGCAAATACGTTGATTGAAAAAAAGTTCCACAGAGAACCGGAAGCATTCTGTGCGTGCGTCGTTTCGCGTATCGTGAGACTCGCGGTGACGGCGATGGCAGCGGACGACGGCGCGGGACCTCTACTTCAGAACTGTCGTTCGCGGTACCGGCGAATTCTGTCTGCCATTAAAAGAGAAATTTGGGACTGATCAAAAGAATTGGTATTCATCCCGTACGACACGCCCGACCACCAAGCTGACTTGCACGAAGACGTCGCCGAGCCGTCGCTCCCTTCTCGTGGCTGAAGACATCGCTCGCGCAAACTTCAAGCACGACGCGTCTACTTCGAGTTGAATATGCACGCGTACGATTTCTTTACTAGGTGCGAATGTCGCCAATGCGTGGTGCTTCCCGACTTCGACCCGGGAGTGCTTTTGCTGGAGGAAAATCGGCAGCAAACTTTCCAACTTACAATTTACCGGCTGAACTATTACTAAGGAAAGAGATCCCCCCCCCCCCCTATCACGTGATCCCCTGTAGCTCAGTGGGTACGACGTCCGCTTCACACGCGGCAGGACCGGGTTCAATCCCCGGTGATGGCATTTTTTTTTTTTCAAACATTTTTCGATGTTTACATTTTTTTCTTTTTACAATTATAACTGAAGAAACAAACAAAAATTAACAAACAATTGTTGTGGACGAAACGTCGTTGAACTAAATGGTGTGGGATTCCATTTGTGACACCTGCGAACTCAATGAAATCAATTTCCACAAAATGCAAGGAGCATATAAATCAGGTAGCGTCCGCTTTCCGAGGTGCCCGTAAATGTTCTACAGGAATTGCAGCCAGCCATTGGTCCCGATCCCGTTGATATTTCGGAAACTCTGTCGCACAATGCCACTTTTTTTTTCGGACGCAGAACGTGTGAGCCAGCTCTTCACGCAACATCTTGGGTGTATTCTTTTCGGAGCCGATCATGAAAATTAACCACGGGCACTCGCTACTCATCTCCAACTCTTCAATGTACAAAACAACTCATCTTGGAGTACTGAACAGCGAGCGGAACAAACATAACTGCAAAAGAATCGCAAACAGTGCCCGCTAACGCCGCATGTCGTCTGCTACGCCGAGGGAGAAAAAAAAGAAGCGCACGCTCGGGTGTAGCCACGTGACTTCTGCCACTCCCGCTATCCTCTCCACTTCTCCGTTTCGGTTTCGGTTTCGCGCAGTTGCGTTTTTTGGCTTTATTAAAAAAATACGCTACTCTGTTACAAAATAGTAATTGGGTAGTCCTCCGACACCATAATGAAGCGCTTGGCAAAAAATGAAAAAAATATTTTGGGGGTGTCAGTGTCCCTTTAACACAAGCTTTGTGAGAAGGTGACACTAGCCGTTTGAATAGAACTAGAAAGTTTGAGAACACGACGTTACTTGTGTAAAACGATAGTTGAGAAAGACGAAATGTCTCCATGAACCGACGCCCACCTAACCTAATATCCTCAAAACTGGGTCGACTGGGTCCCTATTCCGTCAAAGCACGTTTAGAGGACTTACGTTTCGTTTACACTACCGTTTTATCGACACTTGTTACGCGAATTGCACGTTTTATGGACATCTCGTCGCACCTGTATGACTGGGTTAGGGGCGCCTACATGTTCGTCTCAGGGTGAAGACATCCTTTGTGGCACCAAATGACTATACTTCGTTTCAGCTTCCGTCCGAGCGCAGCCAAAGGCTGAGGGACGGTTCGCAACTTCGAGAACAGCATTCCTACGCACCACAAAATAGTGGGCAAAAGTAATTTTTTTTTTAATGGCAGTTTTGTGCGTACACATTGCACAATATTCCAGATGTGTACTGCTGAGAATGATTTGCAACTAAAGAAAATAAATACGTGAAGTTGTATGTTTTTATTAATATATGTAAATGCATGTGGTTTGGTGAAAACACGTACAGTGCTAATCACACTTGTCTATAACGCGCGAGCGTGCGACTTTCTCCGGGGAGCGCTAGACTGGTGGCATTTGCGGAGACTAAGCTAGTCACGTGGCGCAACATGGAACGGCCCGCTTGAGGGGTGTCCTGCCCACTCTATCAGCTGGGACAACCCCGCTTCACTCATTCCCACTATCCTTGTTCGCACGTCTTTCAGCACTCGTGGTGTCATTGTCGGCGATCAGTGCTTTGGTCGTGTAGCATTTTCTCGATACTATGCGCAGCCCTGTTGAATCTGGTCAATTGATATACTTTTGTTTTTTTGCATAGTAGCAAGCATTACACCAGATAGATAAGCGATAAAAGTAAAGTTCTTTATGATACATTTTTGTTTTTTGATGACGACATCGTTGATACGCCTTCGTGCTTTAGTTTGTTTCTTTTTCGAGCAATGATGTTTGCAAAAAGCGTGCGAGCAGCCTTCCGCGTTCACTGCCAGCTGATAGAGTGGGCAGGACACCCCTCGAGCGGGCCGTTCCATGTTGCACCACGTGACTAGCTTAGTTCACCCAATGCCATCAGTCTAGCGCTCCCAGGATAAAGCCGCACGCTCGCGCGTTATAGACAAGTGTGATTAGCATTGTACATCCGCTGGCAACACGGCTGCAGCGTTCGGTTTTTCTGTGTGATTTCGTTCCCGTAATTGGCCGAATCATGTGGTTCGCTGCTTTCCTCACCAAGTCGCTTCAAAGCGTCCTTTCGCAAAAGCACGTTTGGGCGTCAGGCGCAAGAGGTCGTGATGAATGTCACTTTTAAATTCGGCAGGAGACTCCGGCCGCGTCGTACCGCGAATGCGCTGTAAACAAGAAAAAGCGTCCGGGCTACTACAATTCACTGATGTGGCGAAATCAGGGCACCCCTTTACCTGCCGATCACATTGAACGCCGAGAAGCTGGTGGAAAGGACTGCGCCTTGAGCCCTGGTATATCCAGACAGTACAAGGAAACAACGGCCGGGTCATCGGGAACCTTGCATTGTGTACTTACATCTCGATACTATGCCGGAATGCCGAACAGGTGGAAAGCTCCGACACAGACACCAGCGGCCAGCTTACGTACTGACATCCCCTGTGACTAAATTTCAGAACGTGAAAAGGCAC
Source organism: Ixodes ricinus (assembly GCA_037355805.1). Taxonomy (NCBI): domain Eukaryota; kingdom Metazoa; phylum Arthropoda; class Arachnida; order Ixodida; family Ixodidae; genus Ixodes; species Ixodes ricinus. The sequence continues at coordinate 44,095 of JAZHYW010008377.1, forward strand.
TTTTTAAACCTGTAGCAGACTGTTGGATAGCTGGGGTTCGAAGACGACGAAGCGCATAGAGAGCGGTAGCTCTGCATCTCGTGCTGGGCTTTGAGCTGACTCAAGACGCATCACTTCATCTCATTCTATGTACATAGCTGAGTAAACCCACCTACTACAAAACATGGTGTCAGAAGTGAGGTTCACTCACTTCTGACACCATGTTGGGTGGGGTTTTACCGTTGGTACACCCGTAGCAGACGAAACACTCTGCGAGCGCGGGCGGCGCGGGACGACCAGAGGCGCAGCGGAGTGATAAAAAAATGCAGGCCAGATCGCGTGACCTATTGTCGGCGTCTGATTGGCTCCGGCCACACGTAGCTTTGTCTGCGCTCGGACTAAAGCTGAAACGAAGTATAGGTGGAAAATTTTTTAAGATGTCACCAAAGTTTAAAGTTCATTGATTTCTCTTCTCACAAGAAAAGAGGGAGGGAAAAGCGGTACAAAACTGCTTGACAGGGCCCCTTTTCCTCCAGCAGCAACAGCAGTGGAACTTATCTATGCAATATAAAAACAACAGCAATAAAAGAACAACATTTCGCGCACATAATTTAGCTATTAAAATTTACCTTGGGGAGACAGAGAAAAGTATGAATTTATTTGACACATTCTCAAGTATAAATGATGCCTACCACCTTTGATAATTTCTTAGCTATCATGTTCATTGTTTTTCCCACCGCATGTTTTCATTGAAAATGACACCAAGCGTCTTCACATTTTGTACGATTTTAATGCCATATATACCACATAATCAAAAGCGCATGCGTGTATGAAGACCACCCGTCCCACAAAAATTGTCAAAATCTTCAAGATGTCCTGCATTTCACTGCCGTCAAATCCACTATGCAACTCGTGGTGCTGCCGAACAACAGGGCATGGGGAGTGCGGAGGTCGCTGGTAATTGTGTGAAGCTCAACGGTATGCCATTTTCTATCGAAGCATTGTTAGAAGCAACCTTCATTCTTGCAGGGGGTTGACGCACATCCGTCTGCCCTCCTGCAAACGTCGGATTTCGAACATCGGTACCTTGTCTTCATGTTGCATCCAAGGTGGCGGCACTTCGCAGCATTGGGGATGTCATCTTTAGTGGAAGATGGTCATCTTCCTGGCGGCTTCACATGGAAGGACTTTTACTTTCTTCCTGGGCCGGCACATTGTCATCTTCACTTTTAGTTGGGTCAACTTGTTCCAGCTTCTGTGCAATCAATGATTCCGCAACAGACCTCTTGAACTCCAGATACTGCATTATGTTTTTGTTTTGCAGCCCTATTTCTTGACAGCTCTGTATTAGAGCTAGCCATTCATGCAGGCCAGGTCTGACTTGTGTGGGATGGTGCGAAGGGTCCAGCGATTTGCTCTACTTTTCTGGATGTAGAAAGATAGCAACCGATCATCTAAGTCTACTCCTCCATCTTCTTGTTGTGGTGTATGATGACTGATGGGGCGTGTGACTACAGTGTATTTCTTTTCTTTTTTGCACGAGTCTTCCAGCTCGTTTCCGAAGGTGGATGATACCATAATGATAGGCTTCTTGTCAACCCATTTTGAGCATGCCAGCTTATCATCCCACCGCATCAACTGCTCGCAAGTGCCCTGTGGCTTCTTCATCAGGTCTTTGTTGCTGGAAAAAGTAGCCTCATTGGGAACTCGGTTTTTCATTATTGTTCCGGTGGCAAAAACTTGTTTCTTCACCACCTCCTTCACCAGGGGGACTGAAGAAAACCATCGGTCAAAGTACAAGGTCGAGCTTGGTACCACGGTTTTGCTCATTTCATTACCGATTTGCCGGCCACGCCGACACCCACATCAGGGAATGTCTCTTTTCCCTTATAGATCTCGAAGTCGTAGACTAATCCATCCCTCCCCGGTATTGCGAAGCTCTTCAACCTGACCGGGTTAATCTTGTTCGGCACGTTCTGCTCGAGTCCCGAGCGTCCCGAAAACGAAAAATCGATGCAGAAGCAGTTCGGCCTATCTAGAGCCAAGCATCCTTTTTGCACCATTTCAACGAAGGGAGCCACCTTCCAGAGCCCGACTTCTTGCTTCTCATAATCATCAGTCACTTCGGCGTCTAGTTGACAACCCAAGTTTGCCCTCAATAGAAAAAAACGATCTCTAGCATAGAGCAACCAAAGAAGCTCTTCACTTCTTGAGCTGCTATCTTGGCTGTGGTCTCTCTCTTGTGTAGTATTTGCCTGCTTGCGTTTTCTGCAATGATTTTAAGCGAGTTCTCCTAAATGTACTGCTTGAAATATTTGACTGGCAAAAAGTCACCTCTGAAAAGAAGCAACTTGACTCTTCTGGCGGTACATCATCGTTCAAAGGTGCACAGCTCGTTCGATTCCAGAGCACAACATGGCGAGGTGGTTTATGCTTGTCTCCAAGGTCGTCATTGGTGACGCAGGAATGATCAGTCTACTCTTCTGTCTCTAAGTCATAGGGACCTTAGAGATTCTCTTTTCCAATGTCTTGGACTTCAGATGTTTAAGCATCACAAATGGAGACCAGGATATCCTCTGCCTCACTGTTTGAGGTTGCTGAAATGTGAAAAATACGTTCCAATTATTCCTATATTCAAATCGCGCAGTGTTATAAATATATCTGCACTTTGAAGCTGAACTTCTCTCGCCAAAAATATCCAAAGTAGCAGCCTAGAGACCCAGTGACCACGTGCTAGGACATTATCTTGAATGCTCCTCCAATAACACATAACTAAATTGTTTCTATAAAAAGGGTACCAGCAGATTCCCTAAATGCAAGAGCAACTTTCCATTACATAATTGACTTGGTAAATACATTATATGGCTAGAAGTTAGTCCTACCTGCTCGACGTCGATAAGACCTGCTCCTCCCAATGGTTGCCATCTTTACACAAGGCTGGAGGCAGGGCAGGAGGCGAATGTTTGTTGCAGCTTTTCATAGATGCCGCCACATCCGTTGTCCTCCTACGAGGACAGCTGTTCTTTCCGCTACCATTTCTGTTTGTTTCAGCTTAAATTCGGAAGCAATGTCCATGAGGGTAGACAGATTTAATAACTGATTTGGCGTCACAGATTTGAAATATTATCACCT
>JAZHYW010008378.1:0-75294 GCA_037355805.1 Ixodes ricinus
GTCAAGAATAGACGAAATATAGCAAAAACTAATCTATTCATAGTATGTTCGAGAGGCGCACCGCAGCGCCGTGAAGAAATGTTAGACTCGCTGCTCCACCGATCTGCAGACATTCACGGTACCTACACTGTAAAAAACAAAGTTGCGTGTAAAAATTGACCGCATCTCCACGTAGTGAATGATGTTGATTGGGGCGAAGCTCTGGTGGTTCATGTCTGCGTAGACGCTGAGCCGCAGCATGGCGAGCCTTTCGTTCGTTTTCGTCCATGTCAGAAAGAGAATGTGGTATAAAACGTGGTTATATACGCATTTGAGCATTTGACCGCAGCGCCCTGTCGTCTATAAACGTTCAGCTAATGCATCCAAAGTTTAACGCGATTATATACGCATTTGACCGCAGCGCCCTCTCCTGTATAGATGTTGAGCGGCTACATGCAACGTTTCACCCATGACATCCCCAGCTCTTGATTTACTACCACATCTCAGAGCCCCCTACTTGTCTCGCAGTCGTGGGGAGAAGGAAGAAGAAGTGATCGCAAGTAGACGCTTAATTTTCGTTCTCTTGAACCAAAGTGATTCACTGGGGCCCTTGTGGCCCTGGGTCCCCCTACGAAGAAGGCAGCGATCCTTCAACAAGTAAGATGAGCTCCAAAGAGAGCAGCACGACGGTCCTTGAAGACCGGGTTAATGAAGAGGCAACGGAATGCTCCAAGCAGACCAAGGAATACAGAATCATTCTACCACGTCTACCTACAGGTATGCTCGTCACAAACTCCCTTTTCTTGCATGCGGATATGTCCGGGCGACCGTACAAGGCAACAGATTTCAAAGAAGTTCTTTTTTCAATAATTGACCGGAAAGATCTCGTCGCCTTAGGCCCTTTCCAAATGAGCCATGTTTGGATGGCCGTCTTCGCCAACGGCGCTGCAAAATACAAGGTAAAAGCACAAGAAGAACTCGAAATCAAAAAGAAGAAGTGCCTCGTGATCGATCCTACAAAGGATGAAATCAAAATGAAACTGCTATGGCTCCCGCCTCAGCTACCGGACAGCGAAGTCAAGAAGGTGCTTGAACCGTTTGGAACGGTAAAAGAGATAACTAGAGAGAGGTGGAGATTTTCAGATCTCCAGGAGACAGACACCTTGACCCGATTTGTAACACTAGTACTCAAGGATCACCTCTCGGTTGATAAAGTCCCACACATGCTCACCATCTACGGAGTAAATACCCTGGTGGTCATTCCCGGAAGACCTCCGCTCTGCCTGCGCTGCAAAGCGATTGGTCACATACGTCGACAGTGCTCTACACCACGCTGCGCACAGTGCTGGCGGTACGGCCATTCCACCGAGGAGTGCGTTGTAACCTATGCCTCCAAGCTCCAGGGTAATGCTTCGCCCTCGGCTGATGTAAGTGAACACCTCATGGACGTCGATGAAATGTTCACTAAGGACCTGGAACCTCTGGACGATTCTCAGGAATCTCAAGAAAACCCCGACAACACATGCGAGGCCTCCTCGGGGCAGCAAGAGGATGCACCTAAACCTTGCACCATCGATGCCCCAAACCAAGAACCACCAAATGATCCCAAATCTGAAGCTCCACTCACTAAACCAAAGGAGACAAGAAAGCTTCCCACACAGATTACTCCGCCTGCTGCGACGGAGACAGAAGATGAAAGGTCGTGCAAAAGGCGAAAGTCGACGCCATCGACACTACCTTAACAGCAGAGCCCTGCTGCTCCAAAGATGTCCCCTTGAGCAGGGAAGACGTCCATCCCCAAGAACAACGGGGAAAGGCGAAGTTCAAAGAGCGGAAGAAACCAAACCATCCCCGATCTGAATCAAATGTTTAAATGGTTACAGTCAGCTTTGGCACCACCCAGATAAGTTCTTTTACCATATGCTCCCTTAACGTGCGCGGTATTAATTCACGCAAAAAGCAATACCAACTATATCGTTTTCTAGAACCACACAATTGTGACATAGTCACATTGCAAGAGACAAAAGTTTCTCAGGATAACGTTTTGTTCTCGGCTAACAGCGTATGGTCAAGCTCATACGATATATATCACTGCCCAGCAACCGATTACTCTGCTGGATGCGCCATTTTGTTTAAAAAAGTTTGGAATACCGGATGTGCAGTTTAGTTGAAGGTGCAGATGCAGGTAGGCTCTTAGTTGCAAATGTCCTCATAAACGGTCACCCCTGGCGCATAGTTGTTGTTTACGCGTACAATGACTCCGCGCAAAGGGAGAACTTATTCAATCAAGTGAGGATTCACGCCAACACAAGATTCGATGTTATTCTCCTTGGAGATTTTAACTGCGTATTGTATGCCAAAGATAGAACTCCGAGCAAGAAAATCGTTGATCCAAGTGTCGACATTCTTCAAGCTCTCGTTCGGGATTGCGACCTGTTAGACACCTTCACAACAAAAAATGTTCTTCAATATACGCACTTCCAGGGATCATCGCATGCGCGTTTGGACCGTATCTACGTGTCTGGTTCGGCTAGCAGTTCATTTAGTAATTATAATGTAATACCTGCATATTTCTCAGATCATTGTATGGTCATGGTTAGTGTAGGTACGAACCGAAAACGAATAAAGGAAAAGCCGCAATCATGGGATCGCTGGAAGATGAACGAAAGCCTTTTAGAAAATGATGCTTTTCAAACAGCCGCAGAAAGCCTTATAAATGACCTTGCTCACATCAAAACTGGGTGGTGCCAAAAGTGGGAACTGTTTAAGATTAAAATTCGAGAACTAGCTATCGAGATATCTTCGATAAAAAGGTACAACGAAAAAACTGAAGAAAGACGACTAAACAGCGATCTCTTGTACTTATATAATCTCGAATGTCAAGAGCCAGGGATGTACAAGAATGAAATAAAAAATATAAAGAAGCAAATAGAGGAACACGACAAGAAGCGCTATGAAGGTGCGGCTGTGAGGACACGCACCCTACAACTAATTGAAGGAGAGCAGCCTACGAAGAGGTACCTACACGCCGAACGAGAGTATGTGAAGAAAAAGTCGGTGTCATCGCTAATACTGAACGGCCAGGAACTGACGAATGAAAGTGATATTCACCAGGCTTTTGTCTCGCATTACACCAATCTTTTTGCAACAAGCACTAAGGCACCTCACCCACGTCTGAGCGAAATAATATCAACGCTACCCTGCTTAGAAAATGACACAACGGAAAATCTTAATTCACCCCTGGATGTACAAGAAATTATGCAAAACATTTCTGACATGAAAAGTCACAAAGCTCCTGGTCCGGATGGATTGCCTGCTAGCTTCTACAAGAAGTGGAAAGAAAAATTTGCCCCCATACTTCGCAACGTTTTTGAAGAATCTTACACCACGGGTAACTTACCGCTGTCGTTTCATAAGGCTCATACAATACTAATTCCTAAATCTAAAGACCCTAACAAACTTAAAAAAGTTGAAGGCTATAGACCTATCAGCCTCCTCAATACTGACTACAAAATCCTGGCTCGATTAATCGCAGGAAGACTTCAAACTGTCATAACCCAAGTCATCGGAGATCACCAAACATGTTCAATAAGAGGAAGAAGTATACAGACAAACCTCCACATTGTTCGATCAATGTTAGAAATATGCCAACGCACACAAGAAGCAGCTGCTATTTTACAGCTTGATCTCGAAAAAGCTTTCGATAGAGTAGACCATTCATTTCTTTTCGCCCTGTTGAAGCACATACGGGTCGGCAAAACTCTTGAAAATGGCATCACACTTTGCTACACTAACATATCGACTAAGTTAATTATAAATGGGTCTCTTTCAAAATCTATTCCCGTTCTACGCTCAGTACGCCAAGGCTGCCCAATGTCACCGCTACTCTTTAATATCTACTTAGAGCCACTCTGCAGGGTCATCATCAACGACACAAAGATACAAGGTTTTCAACTTCATGCCTGCGAAGTAAAACTCCTGGCGTACGCAGACGACTTGGCCCTCATTTGCTCCAACAAGCCAAGTATAGTGACAGCTATGTCACATGTCGAAGACTACTGCCATGTGTCTGGTGCTTCTGTGAATAAGGCTAAAAGTAGTGGATCGTGGTGCGGGGAGTGGGGATCAACACCGGCCAAGTACGTGGACATTGAATGGTCTAGAAACAAACCGCAGCTTTTAGGGGTGCCCCTCAGTGCGATGGACAATCCAAAGTCCATGTGGGACTCTGTAGGCACAAAGGTGAAGTCAGCTGTTCGTATGTGGAGCCAACGATACCTTTCTACATTTGGGAAGGTTGCCGTGTGCAATATCTTCTTTTTGTCAAAACTAACATACCTTCTACAGGTCATGCATTGTTCTAGAATGACAGTTAATGGGTTCAATAGAATTTTTGCGACATTTATTTGGAATTCGTCGTACGAGCCTATGCGCAGATCTAACCTGTTTCGACGAATGGAAGATGGTGGTCTAGGCCTCGGTCACATCTTTGTGAGACAGCTAATCGCGAGATGGAAATTCTTTAAAACTCCCCAACACCCGTTCCTAGAAGCGTGCAAAAATTATTTTTTATCAAAGTATACGCCGACAAAGGTATCTGGAACCCCATTGAATGATACAATCCGTTTACGTGGCTTTTATAAAGAGGTCGCAGACACCATTGAATTTTTGGGAACACGTTTCACAGGCGCTTTCTTGGAGTCGTGCTCCAAAAAGAAATTGCAGAAATGCCTACTTAATTCTCTATTCCCTGATCCACTATATCGCTTGAGTCCTTTCGATGCTCCTTTAAATTGTATTGCGGATGTTTTAAAAAGAGTGAAACGTATGCCTATACCACCAAAGTGCAAGTCGTTCTTTTTCCGCTTTCACTCCCGAACGGTACCGGTGAAAGAGTGGCGTGAATCCCGGGGATTTGATGTATTTTGGAGCACTAACTGCAGATTGTGTAACACCACTGAATCATTAACTCATGCATTCGTACTATGTGTTGATGCTGTATTTTTTGGGACGTTTTCAAAAGAACAGTCAAAAAGGACTTTGAAGTTGAGGAGAGTAACTTTCGTTACCTGCATTTCGGAGACCGGCTAGATACGACCCTTGACACACTTGTGGTACTTGGCTTATATAGCCTATGGAAAACTCGGAAAGTGGACACGGATGGGGGTGTCGCCAAACCTTCCTGGGTAAACTTCAAGAACATCTCTATATTTGTTGGTCAGAGCTTGTTGGCACGCTCCGAGGACGATGAATGGAAAGAAATCGTAGCAAGTATCAGTCGTTCACCAGACATCATATAAAGTTTGTTTTTTTTTATGGAAAAACAAATAGTTGTATACGTAGTCATGGGCCTAACGACAGGACCGCGGCGAGAAAGATAGACGTAGTTTCTGCTAAAATCTTGCAAAATTCGTACTGAGTTGCATTATTTGTTCTAAAGATGTTTACTGCAAACGTCCGGAAAACGAAGAATGTTAAGGCATATTTTACGTGCTGATTTTTTTCGCTTTGGTGATTTGTATATAGTGTATTATACTGTTTTCGTGTATATAACCATGTAAATAAACAAGTTAAAAAAAAAAAAAACTCGCAAGTCGTGGCCGAGCGGTTAAGGCGGATGGATTAGAAATCCATTGGGGTCTCCCCGCACAGGTTCGAATCCTGTGCGGATTCTGCGCGAACAAAATTGTTTTTAATCTTTTTTTTTATTTTTTTTTACACGATCACGTGAGCTCACGAGCAGGAGCACGAGCCCGGACGCCGGAGCTACGGACCTACGGACATGGCTAGCCCCTAAGGAGCCTCGCCCTAAAACAGAAATTGTCTGCAGCTGGCCTGGCAAAAAGTTTCTTTAAGGTTCTCTTTTCTGTTTTTAATTTTTCGCTTATTTAACATACTTATTCTGTAAAACAACAAGTTCCCGCATGAGAAACATGGCGGCTTGCAAGCCGCTCAACACTTAGCTTATTGAATTAGGCGGCAGCTTGCGCCACCTAGGAAGTGTAGTAGTGACTGCTAGATGCGCTAAAACAATGTATTTTGATTTCAGATTTTACGGGACAACCACTCATATCAATTGCTCATACACACCAGACAGGACAAAGCACTAAGACCAGCCAATACCGAACACTGTTACAGACACATATAGATCAGCAGTACAACAAGGCACAAACAACTCCAACACGACACCTCCGCGGCTCTCCACTCTAACCACCCTACCGACCCGATTGATATATATTCCCTACAACATTCTGACAAGGATTAGGCAAGGGGCTGCCACAGTTTACTAGATGAATACAAAGAGTATTTGCAAGTAATATCGGTATACAAGTCCTTTGTGTATTTAAATTGGCAGGCTGGACGCCTCTCTTAATCCAGCGCTTTGAAGGGCAACATGATATGAACGTAATCAGCTAAAGTAACACCTCACGGCATGTTCCCGATCAGTTTTGGTTTGATGATTCACGCAGTAATGAGCTTACTCAAGCCATGTTGCCCCATCCTTGTTTCGCGCGTGTAATAGCAACAGAAGTTACAATATCTCCATTCCCAGTCAGTAATCGCCAAAAGATAACATTATTCTTAGTCTTGTGTTGTTCAATTCGTTATTTTTCCCTTAAGTTCAGTGCTTGAGAATAGGCGACTTAATTGTAGCGAGCAAACGCTGGCGGCACGCTTTGCCGTGTTGGTCGCGTGACCGATGGAGTACGCACAACTCGCTCCACTTTAAAAGCCGCTAAATTAAATATCTAAGCACTTATGTAAAAAACGTATTGGGAGTACAATTAGATTTAAAAAAAAGAACAAGCATAGCCAAGAAATATCTATATATATTTATTTTCGTGTCCCCTTTTCTCCCCGATGTCAGTGAACGATTGGTTAGAAAGAGTCGTACCCGTTCTATTTTTTATTTTTTATTAAAGGCATATTCAATCAATTAATAATCACCAATGCTCCGATCCGATGAGTCGCACAATTTCGTTTTGTCTGTGGGGCCGCGGGTACATCCCACATTTCGCGGTGTTCGGTCAAATGGGGTGCGCTCTCGTGTCGCGCGCTTAACTGGTCGTGCCTTCTCGTGTCGCGCGCTCCAGTGCTCAAGGCCCATGCGCACATTCGCGTTTGAACGCGTTTGAGTGCGTTGCGGCGTCCTTGCGGTCAGGAAGCGGTCGCTTGCGGGGCGACACGCGCCTTCCCGCAACGCTTCGCGGCGCGCTACGCGCAAGCGAGTAGAGACTCGCTCAACTTTCCCAAGCGTTGCGGTGCGTTGCGGTCCAAAGCGTTGCCAGCGTTGCGGTGACCAATCAGAAGCCGAGAGAGGAGAGGAGGGTGACGTGTTCGCTCGCGCCACTCGGCCGACTCGGCGAGACGTAGTCCCGGTTCTGCGCCTCGCAGAACTCGCTTTTCCGTTTTCGGGGAGCGGTGGGGAGTGTACTTCCAAGGCTGCGATGGTTCAAGCTTGGACAAAACGTCGCAGGGCTTTGGCCGGCGGCATTGTCCCAAGATCGAACACTTCGACGCTGTGGCTGTGAGCCGTCATGTTGCCCGGATTTCGTTTTCCATTGCGGAGCCGCCAGCAACGATAGCGCGTTCTTATTGGCTCTTTGACTGCGGTTGACTGCGTGTCAACACAACTGTGCGTACAAGTTTGGCGCAAGCGCTCTTCGCAACGCAACGCGTCCGCTTGCCGCTACGGGAACGCACCGCGCTCAAACGCGAATGTGCGCGTGGGCCTTCAAGCGCGCTCCACTCGCAGCGCCCTCGTGTCGCGCGTCATTTTCACATTTAAAATTTCAGAGAGAACTTAAAACCCAATGTTTTATCACTCTCTATTTAATATGTGAAAATTAACCAACTTGGAATGTATGTTCAAGCTTTTCTTCCCGTATAAGAAGGTTGACGTAGTGTTCCTCCTGGTGCCGCAGTGTGTCGCGCGATCATTACAGACAGTCCAAAACCGCGAGTTTTCAAAACGTTTTTTAAAACTGTAGACGCTTCGCAGTAATACCAAGGAATCAACGTCCTTGTGGTTCAATGAATATAAGAAAACTAAATATGGCGGACACATTTGTTTTATGACCCCTTTAAGATATATAAATAAAATACTATTTAAACAAAAATGGTAGCCTCCCGAGCTGAAAATGATGTCATAGAAATCACCCGACTGCAGTGTTATCGATGTCGGGTTCACGTTTAGCTGCAGGCGACGCCACTGCACAAACGTTGTCAGGTTGCTTGAGTCACAATTTAACAAAAAATTACGACGAAAAAATTTCATTAAAGGAAACACTAAACTTACGTTCAAACTAGTGAGTTAAAGATGGATTATGACCGAAATAACTGAACGAAATAAGGTGACCAACGAAGTGCAGAAATCACCACGTGAACCTTGATTCTAAGTCACAACGAGGAGCCGTCAAATGTTGCCGCTCCTTCTTTTCTGGGCTATCAGCTTGGGTAGATACCATCACACATCACGAGTTTTGTACACGTTGCTCTTAAGATGTAATGGTTTACAAGTACACTTACTCTTGCTTAAAAATATTAAATTCGAATATATGAAAAGTAAGCGTTACTTTTCTGAATAATTAGATTTTCAAAAGCACAGATACTTGAGCCGGTTTAAAAACGGGTCTTTCCGTTGTCCCCTATTGGATTAAAATCACCGCGTTCTTAACTACTTATCTTCTTAATCAACCAATTTTTGCAAATTATCCTCCCGTCTGAGGCGTGGTTCGAGGATTCCTTGGTAGGTAACTTGTGCTAACAAACATGAGGCTATTACAATGGCAATGGAAATTAGTGACGGTTAAAAGTAACACTAGTACCTAAATAACATTCAAATCACTCTTGCAATCACTCAGTAATAAGTCTATTTTAAAAAAATTCAACATTATTGCCAAAAGTAATCGTTTTCAAGTCATTTGAATACTTGTAATAAATACCGTACAAGTCTGCACATAATACAGCTTGGCTATAGACCATCACATGACTGTTTTTAATGACTAAAGTGAGCTTGCTTTGATACAGCAGTTCCTCAAAACGAGGCCGGACTTTGAGTACCCCGCAACTCTCACTTTCGAATCGATGTTGGGCTGCGACCTTTTCTTTGTTCTCATCGACTTTGCCGCAGTGAAGCCATGATCTAATTTTTTGATGTTCCCGAGCCGCTTCGCATCTCCCCATTCAACCTACCGCGACCTCCCTTTGGATCGCGTCTCATTGTTTGGTAAACAGTGACATAATGCACACAAGCTGCGACTCTAAACATTTAACTCCCCAATCCAGCACGGGCTCAGAATTGGAAGCACGGTATGTGGCGCTACGGCATGAAACATGGCAGCTACACAGCGCTGCCGCCGACCAAAAATAAAGAAAGAAAATAAGAAATACATAAGAGTCAATACATGTTCCAGAAAGAAAAAAACTCAGAGACAGGCATGCTGGTGCATATTGTCTGAACAGAAGCAATCCATAACCAAAAAATCTACAAAAAAGACTTGTAATGATTTTATCTGGCTTCTAAGTTCCAGCATAACATCACTGGCCGCTTTTCAGTTCGGGATAGCGGAGTCAGGTACGATCCTATCATTTTTGTGCACAAGCTGGTATTCCCAATAATGCCAACATCTAAAATAAACCATGGCAACGCTCACGCGGTTCTGAAGCACCATTGATTTTCAACTGGCACCTAAGTGGAAAGTGCTCAAAAACGAAAAACAAATGCCCAACTTCAACCGCGAAAGAGGCGTACTGGGTCTACCGTAAGCAAGGAAAAGGCGAACCAATCAATTCAATAATTCAAATTTTCGGTAAGAGGATACACAGAGCGGTCTTATGTTTGAGGAAAATACTTAGTTCCATCGAATATGCTTCATGCGAAGTGTTGTCCATGAAACTCTGCGCTGACCCGCATCACAGTGAGAAGGGTGGTCGCAGACGGGAACACTAAAATTGTATTCTAAATATCACCGGACGTTGTAAATGAAGGTGGCAGTGAAAAGACGCCATAGTTCTTCTCTGAGAGTCATGTCAGCTCTGGAATGTTCTATCCAATTCACACGGAGTGTTAAACCACAGGCGGTTGTCCTGGTGACGGCTATGTGAGTGTAAACCTGACTTGATTTCGAAGAAGTCTTTTTTTTAAGAAAGGCAAAAGATTAAACGGAAAAAGATTATAGAGATCATTCTACACAAAAAAGAAAGAAGGCAATTCCGTCAGCGCTCCATCTGTGTATCTGCTCCAGAGTGAAATGGTGTTTCTGGATGGCCGCCTTTGATTGTGGGGATTGAGTGCGATGTGGTTTGGGCAATGTGTATATATAATATATGGGTGACGATGGTGATAATAAACACCAGTTGAGAGAAGCGCCTGTCCTGTCGTCCGTGCTTCTTCATTGTCCCCGTTTGTTCGCGCTTTTAAAACTTTGTATTCAGTATTGGACAAACTAACACAAACCCAAGTTTTAATGAAACAGGGACGGACAACGTTTTAACTCAGCGAATAGTTTGTATTCATTCACCGTCCTTATATATGCATATCCATAACGCCACCAGACTGCAGAATATTCTGTTTTCAAGGACGCGCACATAACCCACATCACAAACAAAAATGAAGGGTTATTAAATAAAACCATTACCTGAGCTTGACACGTCTGCACCCTGTTTCTTTTCCCACCTCTGTAAAATGTTTTCCTCCACCTGCTCCAGTCTCGGTTTCATTCCATCGTCGTTACCTTCGACATGAATTTCCCTAACCAAACGTCGGCTGCACATCTGAAGCTTCCTAGACACCGTTTCAAACGGTCCAGTTACTGTGAGCAATTTTTCCTATTAACGGTTCACGAAAGAGGTCGGTAGCTCATCTCTTTTCCTTCTGAAAAAAATAGATACTAGGGATATGTTGACGAACTAAAGCATGGGCCGAAATCACAAGATATAGGGCCTTTAAACACATAATTTTATTCTTCTTGAACTCTGATAAACGAAGTTTTCAGAATATAACGGGATGTAATAGTGCATTTTTTTAGGTTTGTCATGAAGTGTTTTTCTTTACTTGTGTTTCGCCTGCTTGCGTTTGAGCTGGAACTGTAATCCACAAATAAAATGACTGAAATGGAGAGACAATAGTTCCAAGTGCTCGAGGTGTTTCGACGAGACCAAGGAAATGAATGCAGATCATTTGTCAGCACCGACAAGCATTTGAGGCCTCAGAACACCCGTTTTGAGTTGATCAGTCGGGTAAATCACACTGTTCGCTATTTAGGTTCAAACATTGTTATTGTATATTATGAATCGACTCAGCCTGGACAAGATCATTTCGCATACGGTGTAAGTGAGTGAATGTTTATTCAATATTGCAGCTAGAATGTCCAGAGGGCAACGTTGTGGAACCTGGGCCGAAACTATTTTTTGACACTGACCGAAAAATTATCTGGTGTTCAAGCGACCAAAGGATCGTCCTCAAGACAACATCGATGGAGCAAGCACAGGTGCTTTGCCTGGGAGTCTATTATCTAAGAAACATAACCTGCCCAGTGGCGTTTTCTCAGCTCCCGACACAAATTCAAAAGTGGTGGCGGGCGACGCCAACTTTCGCCAAAGTTGGAGAAGGATACCACTGAAGGTCCTCTTAAAATCGTTACAGCCTGAAATATTGAAGAAGGTAGATAGATGTTCCTATACAGTTTTTGAAACTAGTGACGTTTCCTTATATACGTAGAGAATCTCTGGAAGCTCCCCAGGATTCACGGTGCCAATATTTTAAGATCAAACAAATATGTTTTACATTGCTAATCTTTACTTCTCTTATCTCTTTGTTACATTCTTTTGGCTGATTTAGTTTAATGTCTTACTTTTCAGTACCCCTTGAATGCAGATTTAGGTTATCAACAGTTACACAAACACTGCAGATCTCTATGATCTAACATGTATACAGGCTGTCTACGAACCTGGAAAACAGAAAACCTGCAATTGTCAGAGAATTTGCCGAGTTGGAAAAAGTCGGGTAATTCCCATCCCGCAGTAACGGAAATCGAGGATATTTTTCTCCGAGCGACCGCAAATCACGCGCGTGTGGTTTGGCATGATTGCATGCAACTCGGCTGGCGTGTCAACGGAGATCTCTGAAACACCAATCGAATTCTTTGAAACGCTCCCAAAAAGACGAGCTTCTTTCCTTGTGCTCGTACTAAGAGGAGCTCCTCTCCTTGTGCTCAAACTAAAAGATGTATTCAAAAATAAATATAAAAAATAGACTGACAAGGTAGTATGATATAGTGCTTAGCCGCAGCCTTGTTCGCCATCAGATATACCAGTGTTTTCTACATATAAAGTGTGCATCAGGGTCCAGATACGTCCTGTCCTTCTAGGAATCAGGCAGGGAATTACGATAAAGTAGGGCAAACCTAGAAAAGTCGGGGAATTTGAAAGCGCCATATTGGTAGACACCCTGGTATAGTGCCTGGAGAAAGCTAATTAGGTACACATCGCAACACTGCGCAAACACGCGATCAATGTGAATTTTTTTGTCCTTTTTAAAGCCTAAGGGCTGTCTTCAAAGCTAATAGTTTGGTGGAAAATGTTTATTTGGAGGAACTAACCTAAGCGTTCACATTTTATGCCTACAAATTTCCAAACAGAGTACGAGGGTTGTTTGGCATGCAGCGTGGCGTCACGTCAACACATCGTTCATACTTCGCGCCTTGCCATATTATAGATCGTCGGATGACCTGCTCCTTGACGACTGCACTCTGACGAGTCAACATCTCAGTCCACACGTGCCCCTGAACCAGATTGCACGTCATCGGTTTCTGGGACGTGATTGGTCCGACCTTCATTCATCGCAAGGGACCAACGTCTACAATGAGACCACTACAAGTTACCGGCAACTTGGCCGCAGCGCGGCATCAAGTTTACACATCGTTCATACTTCGTGCCTTGTCATATTACAGGTTTGCACATATTTGTGTTGTTCCTCTGTTAATATAGCTCTAACAAAACGTTGTCGTTGACGCCTGCGGATTGTTTTGTTTTGAATTGTTTCGTTTCGTTAAATGTATTGTTACAAACCTTCTTTTTTTCATCTATTCAGGCTTCCGTTATTCTTTTCGCTTAACCTATCATGGAAAAGGATCCCCTAGCAAAGGCGCTAAAAGATCTTCGCCGCGAGCTACAAGCACACTTGAGGAGCTTGAAAGAAAGCGTAAAATATTGCAGCAACACGTTTGACGGAGCAATGAAAATCAGGGAAGACATGAATGAACTGCGAAAAGAGATAAAAGAACTTACAAGATGAAACAAGGAACCCAACGCAGAAGACTGCAGACTCGGCGCTGGAGTAGAAGAGTTTGAACAGTATCAGCGATCGAACAATCTTGATATCAAGAGAGTACCAGCCGGGGAAGATGAAACAGATAGTGTTAAAATAATCGGTGCCCTCCTCGAAGAACCCGAGGAAGATGCGGATATCGACATCTGCCGCCGCGTCGTCACATTTAAGCCAAACGATGAAAAACCTTATTGTTCGCTTCGTCCAACGCACGAAACAAAAATAAAATTCTGGAAAAAGGTAGGAAAAAGCGGATCAGACAGGCATCTGTCTATTTTGACGGGACCACTTCTCCGGCTTTATGTCAACGACCACCTAACGAGCCTGAACAAGAACTTTTAGGAAGAGCCATCGAGCAGAAACGAAAGGTTGGATGGAAATTTGTGTGGTGTTCTGGTGGGAAAATATCAGCGTGGAAAGATGAGACCTCGGATGTAATTAAGATTTCGGGCCTAAGTGATGTTGAAGCGAACATCAGGAACTAGTTCTGCAATACGAAGACGACAGCTATTTTTTCTACAGCGAAGCTGTCTGTGGCTAAGTTCTGGCGGATCGTCTCTGGCGACACACCGAGCGTAGACCAACAATTTTCAAAGGCAACGATGTATGCCCCACTTTATACTCCTCTCCACCACCGCCGCCTCTTTCCAGATTCGTGTATACTCCTCGCCACGCACGGCGTATCTCTCCCCCCGACACCTCGCAATGCCGCGCGCTCTTCGGCGGCCACCTCTGCAGCGCACTAGAGCCTGCACACTAAAATTTTCAACACTCATGTTCGTGTTAAAATGGTGTTTTCTCGAGCTCACACCCTTCCTACACCATTTTTAGATAATTGTTGAGCATTCAAGGGTGTACGGAAACGCATACACCCTTTGTACTATCGCGGACAATATAAGCTGAAACAGCGCTCTGGCCTGCGCACGGTACTACCTGTGCCGCCTGTCGCATCGCTCCCTAAACACGGCCGGCGCACCCTGAGGCCGAGATAAATTTCACTTGCGCTCAGTGCGCCGCTGCGCTCTTCCGGCTGTCTGTTAGCGAACACATTGGTCGACGGAACCACCATCACGATGTGTGTGCCGTGTAGCCCAATGTTCCCGTTTTCAGTTAACATGTATTTCACTGCATTCCAAGAAAGCGCCGAAGTGGAAAATGTGTTGTCACACTCGCATCTTCTTGAGTAGCGCTGCCTGACGTAAGCTGCTTTGGCCGCCAAAAGGAGCCGATTTTAATATCATCGAAAACATTTGGAGGCGCTCTAGTGATTTCTTACCAAACAGGATGGGAGCCGTGGTCGCGGGTTAGGGGAGAATGACGCGGTATAAAATTATTTTGCAAGTTTACTGCGCCTCAGGACCCCTGAAGCGGACTTCTGCCGATTGGAACAAAGCTGATACTGCGATTGCGACACACTGACGCCGTTAACCACGCATACTTTTGTGTGGTGCCTCCTTGATCCCGATCTTCTTGTATAGTGCAGTTGAACTTCCACGCCGACTATTAATTTTTCGTGTCTGACTTTGTCCTCTGCAAATATTCCTTCGATGAACTTTCAAGCTCTTCTCCGGCAAATATATAACTGCTCGTCCCACTTTATTAATACTAGGAATTTGTAAACAAAAAAAAATATCTGGATGTCTTGTCAGCAACTTGTTTTGTTTGAAACGAAACACGTGGGCCCAGCAACAAAGAAATAATACTTTTGACCCCTTTCATACCCCAATCAAGACTGCAAAACTTTCTCAATAACATGTATATGCTTACTATTTTTTTAAACATCTGTGATTAATGAAAAAAGAAAAAAGTAAATACCTTGGAGCCGGACTCAAATCCGGCATACACATTTTGGCCCATATTTTACGATGTCCTACTTTGTGCATGCACCTATAATCAAACAAAAACAACCTGCAACGTCTTTTAATGTGACTTTCAAAAACGATAATCGCAGATGAAATTAAAGATACTTTAAAATTTCTTCTTCAGCGTTTTCTTCTACGGGATTCTGCGCGATAGAGTAAAGTAAATCAATTCCAAAAAGAGGGACGACAAGCGCAATCTCTTGTTCCCCCTGCCGCCCTACGACACACTTCCCGTTGTCGCACCCGCCGTGTCGCTTGCAGACGGCCGGAAGAGCGCAGTGGCGCAGCGAGCGCAAGTGAGAATTTATCTCGTACTCAGGGTGCGCCATGTGTGCGGAGCGATGCGACAGGCGCCGCAGGTAGTACCATGAGCTGGCCGGAACGCTGTTTCAGCTTGTATTGTCCGCGATAGTACATGCCTTTAATACCCTGCGATTACCGAAATCGTGTTAAGAAGGTGTTGCGGTAGTACACCCATGATTTCGAAGTCGTCAGATCGAAAACCACCAATTGTGCAGTCGTACACTCAGACCAACGAGCTTTCTGGCTCAGACAGCAGAAGTCAAGAGGCTGTCCGCCCAATTTGGCCTATTTTGTGAAGTTCGAGTAAGCACAATGGGCAGCTGACATCCAATCCAAGCCAACGCTCAAGTTGATTTCAGGCCAGATGAATGCGGGCGTTGCGTACCAGCTTTTGGCTGTTTACGTGCGAGCGACCACGAAAATAGCATCGGTTACTCACGCCCTTCTGCTCAAAATGGTGAGACCCCATCGGTTCTCATATGATATATTCCGTCTCATCCTGAGATGCACTAATGCGAAGGCTAGACGGGCAAACGGGACGGGCTAGCAGCTTTGCTGTGGGCCCGTACTGAAGTGTACGTGGTTGTCCTGTGCTTGTCCTCCGCATTTCATTATTTCGATTTTAAATATTCATTTTCAACTCGCTCGCTTCTACCAGTCCCAGTAGATATTTAAGCTGCACGAAGTTCGTGCAGTGGCACTATATAGTAATGCTATGAGCTCATGCTCTAGCCTTGGCTTTAGTGCATGTTGAGGGGGGGGGATCATCGGAGGATATATGACACACGATGATGCCAAGTTCTTTCATGGCGGGCTCTCGTGCTGTTTTGATTGTAGGAGAAGGGGCGTGTGAAAAACTGGCAAACGGAACATGGTTAGCGCCAGCGCAAATGAAGGCTGGAAAATTAAGAAGCTTTAAGTGCAACAGCCCCAGACGTTGTAGTTGAGCAAATGGAGAATCGTTAGAAGACATCTTTAGAGGGTCAGCATTCTGTCCCCCAACACCAGTATTGAAGGCTACTAGGATATTGGTCCAGGCTAAGCCTTATGTCTTTCAATCAATAAATACTCTGGCCGTTCCACCTGGCCATGCCCAACTATAGGCTAGTCATGCATTTATTTTAATTGTCATAAAAAGGGTATCACTCTAGAAATAAAACATACATCTCAAAACAACATTTTTCAAATTCCAATTCAAATTCAGTGTATTTTGTCACAAACAGTACATTTGTGACAGGGAGCTGGAAAAAAGCTGCAGGCCTGCAGCTTGACGAGTCCCAGCGCCCCAGAACAAGGTAAGAGCGGCACTGGCACATACAGACAAAAAAGAACGAATATGCGCACACATACATTTGCTATACAGAGGATAAACATAAGAAAAACATAAAGAATTCAACTTCGCAAACAACAGTACACAAAAAGTGGTGGTTACTTATTATAAAGCTTCTTGAATGGAACGATGACTAACAGAGTGCATTTCGGTATCACGGGAAAACAGGGTGTTTTTGGAGTGTTTAAAGCTCCAGAAACAACTATTTACAGCTGTCTAAGCACTATGCACTCAAAACAAACCGTGACGAGGATTTATTACATGTTTGTTCATCTTTTTCTTCACAAACAGTGGCTCATTCTGGAAGAGATGAAGCTTGGTCAGAACCACACATTCTGTAGTCACATTCACGGTGTACAAATGAGAGTGCCCATTAAACTCAATGGTGTCGAGCACATAGACCAGAACCACAATTCCTCTGTTTACACAAAACAGTTCACACACTTCCGCAAACTGTGAGGGATCATCTTCACTTACACTTTGGACGAGTGCACAGCCTTCCGAGTAGACAGAACCGTCGATAGCAATGGACTTCAAGATAACAACATTGTCCCTTGCTGGGCCACAATCGACAATGTGCGACCTATGGCAGATGCTCAAACAAGATGGACCTACAGCCTGTAGTCACAATATCTAAACTGCTCACTTGTGTGGCTATGTAAGTTTCCAAGGGCTGGTGTCTCAATGCCAACGTACGGGCAATGTTTTTGAACTTCCGCACCTTACAGAGCAACATCCCTAAAGTATTGGTGCTTCGACTCGAAGCGCATCGCCCTGCAGGTTAATAAGAGGACCATACTTCAGAATGTAAGAGGGGTAATGTGTTAGGTAGTACAACTTGGATGGGACAGAAGCAGCTGGAAACAGCGTTTGAAAATCAAGGCATAAAAATTAATGAGCCGCTGAAGGTAAGGCACATATGTCACGGGGACTTTGCGGCTCACGACAATGTCGACAAATTTTCTGAGTAACACGTACAGTCGCCAAAACTCATTTTCACATGGAACGTGCTCTCCAACACACATAGAAAAATGTCTAAAAAATAGAAGACCTGAGAAGCGCTTCCCGTCATGTTGGACTTACCCTTTAAGTACTCATTTGATATTTGCTCAGGCTTTTTTGGCATCACACGGGGCATAGTTACAGTTCAAAATGCGCAGTTTCATTGTTTTTAGGGTGGAAAAGCCACTAAAGATCCAGTGGGAGATCACATGCTTCATTATGAGTGGTATGACACCTTCGTGAATGTCATGCATTACATCTGGCGGGAAGTGCTCAGTGGCCTCGAAGCCACAGATGGTCATGGCATAGAACGCTCGCACTCCATAGAGGGAACTAGTCAATGCCACAGACCTCAGCATGTCGATGTGATGTTTGTGTCCTGCAGGAGTTCGTTGCGCAAAATCCAACTCCAGATGCTTGTACGAAATTTCATTGCGGACGGCCATGCAGAATCTATAGATTCGCCCACGGTTCAAACTGCATGCAAACACTCCCCGCCTAAGACTGAAGAGGTTGTTTCCAGTCACTGCAATCACGGAACCATAGAGCACCTCTCCATTCGCAGTGATGCCTGTTTTCTCAAGCTCTGCAATGTTCTTTACAAAAGGATCAAAGACCTTTTTTAGACCATACGTAGCTGCAAACTTATCTTTCACCAGCAATGCATAGTGTATAACTGACAAGCGAGATCTTAACTTTTGGGGCAAGTTTAAAATCGAAAAATAAACACCCATCAATTTGTGCTTGCCTCTCTTGCTCTCTACAGGGTAGCGAACCTCAAACACATCACTATACAATTGTATGCAGATTTTCTTTCGGTAACCATGAAAATATGCATGGTCATGAGTGGGTGGTGCCATCAAAGACACTGGAGAGGAAACCATCCTCTGCAAGTTGGTTGTGGATGTCGCTCCACACATAAGGGTTTGCCAGTATGCACTCCAACATTTTGTACGAAGGAACATGCGGAAAAGTGTCAGCTTTCCATTTACATCTGTTCCTAGAGACACAGTTTTTGGCTCCAGATATGGAAAGCACGCTTTCCAGTAGCCATTTCGGCCACTGGTAGTTCGAAGGTTTTCTAACTTGTCCGACCACTGCAACTTCGGCTGGTGTTGCAAATCTGATGTTGCTTCACAATGCTCAGCAAACAGTTCGAGATAGCTAAGAATGTTGTCATTAGCTATTTCATCCAACGTAGACACTGGAAGCCGTCTGCCCTCCTTCCATTTCAGGAACGTGAGCGCAAGTGGCTTTACAGGATCCCCATCATCTTCCACGTCTTGGTCAATGGAAACACTGCCTTCCGCTTCTGACAAAGGCGGATTTAAATCCGTCTTGGCATGTTGCGGCTCATCAAGACTCTTAGTCACACTGCTTTCATGCAACATGGCGGCATGCTTGCATTCGACATGTTCTTGTACGACAAATCAAGAGAAAAATTTTCATGCAACCTTGTAATCCGCTCGTGCAGTTTCCTTCATGGCCAATGCTAGCTCGAAAATGACGAAACAGATGAACTCAGGTTGAATGCCCTCCACTTGTACTTGGAGCAGGAGAGATATCGGACACCAGGCATCTGCAGCAGACAGAATTGATATTAAAACAACGCATGGTTTAGAAAAGGAAAAGAAAAGGCAGGGAGGAGAGGACGGAGGGAAGTGGCGGAGCAGGAACTGTGTAATCTTGACCCTCCTCCTCCTCCTCCTTCACCCTTTCCCCGGAGTTTTCTGCGCGAGGTAAGGCTCCATTTTTAAGGAGGGGTGGGAAATCAGAGGTGATCTGGAAAACCCCTACATGAGTGAGAAAAAAAGAACAACTAAATGTGAAACTTGCCACCAATTTTTATTCATGACTCTTCAAATATTATTTTTGAACAGCTGGATCTTCAGTCATCAGCAGGAGGCACGAGCCAGTCGTTTCTATGGAAATATGTACTCAGATAAGATTTTGCGAGAAACTAAGTCTCATAAGGTTTTGCAAGAAACTAACTCGTAAAACGAACAACCTTTATTAACTTCAGTTAAAAGGCCGAAAATCAGTCCTTTCATGCAAATAAAGTAAGACAAACATAATCAACGAAAAATATTACAAACTTAAAAAAGACAATTCAAACAAAAACCTTTTGTCCAGCAAATGTACATTAACGAAACAAAATGACCGGATATGCGAGATATTTAAAGTACTTACGGTGTCGGGTCAGACTGATAAGCTGCTTGTGGTTTCAGTGGATGTCTCGAGCATTAACCTCACGGGTGATGAAGAAAACTGCGCTGTAATGGGCGATATGTGGCAAGATAACCAGGCGCTCAGAAAACTCGGGCGAAAGCGTTTAATGTCCCACCAAAATATTTTTTTTCCTTTAGAGCGCAGTTTTTAGGCGCCCGTTTCCGGCTTCAGCGGCGTCGCATAGCCGTCGGAGTAATTGCAGAAAAACTTTTAAGCTAAATTTAGCGGGGAATTTTTTCCGCTAAAATTATAGAGGATATTTTTGCGCTAAATTTAGCGAAAATACTTTTTCCCGCTAAATTTAACAAAAAATTTCCCCTAAATGGGGAGGCGAGCAGGAGAGGAGAAGGGGCATAGCATCCTCTCCGTACCTTCCCCTCCTCCTCTCAAGATGATGTTGATGATGATTCAGGGTTTTAGTGGCGCATTGACAACGGAGGCCATATTGCGCCAATTCAATGTTGTTTAGCTTGCACTAAACAAAAGAATTCTAAGATAACAGTATAAAAAAATACAACTGGTGTAGTTAACCAGTTTTCTTTAGGTAATCGAGAACACGGTGAAACGGCACTAAAGGGCAGTCACTAAGTAAAACATTAGATGAAAGGGAAGATAACCTCTAAAAAGTTCAGGGAAGCTAGACCGGCGCAGATGGTAAAATGGGCAGTGCCATAAAATGTGTAACACTGTAAGTCGCTCTCCCACAATGGGCACAAAGCTTACATTTTCGTCACGAAGAAGGTGCAAGTGCGTCAAGCGTGTGTGGCCAATTCTTAGGCGGCAGAGCAGAACCTCTACACGCTGATAAGTAATAGCCACCGATAAGATGACACGCAGCACCTTCCCCAGCATTTGCTTTGTGGTTATGCGTGCGGACGCTCCGACGCTCTCTCCTTTCGCACTCGTCGAACGCCACTCGCACCAGTCGAACGCTCGGCGGACCCCACCGCCACATAATAGCACCGATAAGTAACACGAAGCACCTTCCCCAGCATTTGTTTTGTGGTTAGCTGCGTGCGGACGCTCCGACGCTCTCTCCTGCACTCGTCGAGACGCCACTCGCTACCAGTCGAACGCTCGGCGGACCCCACCGCCACATAATAGCACCGATAAGTAACACGAAGCACCTTCCCCAGCATGTGCTTTGTGGTCATGCGTGCGGACGCTCCGACGCTCTCTCCTTTCGCACTCGTCGAACGCCACTCGCACCAGTCGAACGCTCGGCGGACCCCACCCGCCACATAATGCCCTGATCAAGTAGCATCGAGCACCTTCCCAGCATGTGCTTTGTAGGTTATGCGTGACGGCCTCGACGCCTCTCCTTTCGCACTCGTCAGAGCCGCCACTCGCACTAGTCGAACGCTCGGCGGACCCCACCGCCACATAATAGCACCATAAGTAACACGAAAGCACCTTCCCCAGCATTTGCTTTGTGGTTATGCGTGCGGACGCTCCGACGCTCTCTCCTTTCGCACTCGTCGAACGCCACTCGCACCAGTCGAACGCTCGGCGGACCCCACCTCCACATAATAGCACCCATAAGTAACACGAAGCACCTTCCCCAGCATTTGCTGTTGCGTTGCTATGCCGCGGACGCTCCGACGCTCTCTCCTTTCGCACTCGTCGAACGCCACTCTGCACCAGTCGAACGCTCGGCGGACCCCACCGCCACAAACCAGCACCGATAAGTCAGCGAAGCACCTTCCCCAGCATTTGCTTTGTGGTTATACGTGCGGACGCTCCGACGCTCTCCTCTCGCACTCGTCGAGCGCCACTGCACCAGTCGAACACTCGGCGGACCCCACCGCCACATAATAGCACCGATAAGCAACACGAAGCACCTTCCCCAGCATTTGCTTTGTGGTTATGCGTGCGGACGCTCCGACGCTCTCTCCTTTCGCACTCGTCGAACGCCACTCGCACCAGTCGAACGCTCGGCGGACCCCACCTCCACATAATAGCACCGATCATAACACGAAGCTACCTTACGTAATGCCCTCAACGAGGGCCTTTAAGGAACTTGAATAAATAAATAAATAAACCTTTCAGCATTTTAGCACCGCTTCTCGGCATCATTGTCGTTGTAGCAATGCTCTGTTTGTTTGTAGTATAGATGGTGATATCACAACATCTTCCTTGTCACTCATGGTGCTTGCAGGAACTTCGCAGAACATGAGAACATTGAAACTGCATAGAGCTGACACTGCTGTGGAATGACCAAAATATGCGGTTGCAATTTCTGCTTGCGTCGGCCAGCTCACCACAATGCGACATCGGGACGTGGCATGTCACAGTGTCGTAGGACGCCAGCTACACTTGATGTGGGAACCATCGTATAATGCCTGTCTTTATCGTGCATGTGTTTCACGTTTACTTTGCCAGCTGATGCAATGAAAAGAGTGTTTGGTGGAGGCTATCGAGTTGGCAGGTTACGATCGCCTGAGCATTCAGCTAGGTGGTGATTTCACTTGGCTATTCGTTTCAGTGGAATGTCTAATCTTGATTCTGTTGTCCATAATCTATTTTTTGGCTCGTTTGTTCGAAAGTAACTCTGTCGGTCTATCTAAGGAAGCCTCAAGAAAAAGCTTTGCTAAGGCTGCACTAGCCTTGACAATTCTTTTTCTCGGGACCGAGATAAGACCACCTGATTTCATTTTGAGCAAGCCAGCACACTGCAGAGGAGGAATGACCCAGATTTAGCATGAAGTTATAGGTTTCACATGAGCACATTCCATTTGTAGCTGAAAACGAGTGTCACTAGTAGAAAGACAAGTGAAAATCAAAAACATTAATGTAGTATTTCGGTTAAGAAAGCTGTGCATACTTTAGCTCAGCTTTCAGTATTTCTGGGCACATTTTACTTTTTGGCTGTGAGTTCATCTATGATCACTGTTAGTATCTACTACGGAGCATGTAAAATACATTGGACGTCGACAGACAACGCAACCTCGTTCTGCGCGGCCCTCAACATTCTCAACTGATGAAAACATCGAAACATTTGGGCATTGTTCACTCCGAGTTTGTTCCTGTTGGTGAATCTGTTAATCGGTGTTTTACCTGGGAATTTTGTGACACTTGCGAAACTCAGGAAGGCGAAATACCCCGATGTGAGGAAAGGGGAACGATAGTCCCATTACAGCAAGCCTCTAGCACACACTGCCCTTTCAGTCGTAACAATTTTTTTAGCAAAATGGCCATGACACCGTTTCTCCACCTGCCGTATTCTCAGGACCTCGCTCACCTCGCTGTGACTTTTTTCGTTCGCTCGTATGAAAAGTGCTTGAAGAAATCGTTTTGTGAATGTGTGAGGTCCTTCAAGCCGGACATTGCAAAAACTAAAAATGATTTTAGCGCTTGGGGAAAAATTCACAACACGCCGCTAGATCCTCAGCAGACGACACCGGTCAGCAAACTAGACTTGGGTAAGGATGCGCTTAGCGCTGCTAGAGGCGGATGCTGGTACTACGAACGCCTGGCCTCTTGAAATTCATTCCAGTTACTTTTGGGTACCCCCTCATATTTTTTTTATTGTTGAAACTTTGGTTCTATGGCCCAGTATCTTGCTTGGTGCAAATCATATCCTTTTTTGTGTTATACATATTTTCACATATTTCTTTTTAGAATGATGAAATGACTGGTGTTCATATTTTCACATATTTCTTTTAGAATGATGAAATGACTGGTGTTCATATTTTGATTATTTGATGTTTGTAATGCATACATAACATTGTTTTTTGGTTAAATGTTTCCTGTTTTCATGTAAGTTTATTGGTTCATATTCAAAGGTGGCAGCCAATAAGAAGGGTGCAAGGTTGTTTCTGGCTTTAGAAAGTATAATTACTATAATTATTATAGTTTGATAGACCAGTGCTGGAAAAATACTTCTTTTCAGATTTCCATTTGAACAATGACTCAGAAGTACCCACACGGTTGTTTTAAGACGTTTAGTTATTTTTTAAAGGAAAATATTTTCAATATAAAATTGTATATCAGGTTTGGAAAATAAAAGAATACAAATAATTGCCACCTGAACACTTTGTCTCCATTATAGCCACTTTATATATATAAACACTATAGTTTTTGTTGTAATGCCCTAATGTTTTAAGCTTAACACATTGTTTATATGAAGTGTCCCCATGCTTGGGAAGTGCCAACCTTTTGTTGTCATCACAAAAATAAAAGATTTAAAATAATTACATAGGGGTGTATATGTTCTCCAAATGCAGCACATAAAAAAAAATCTCGGTTATTCTATTAATATATATATATAATTGTACCCCAATACGTTTTTTGTTTTTTTACATATGTTTAATTTGGTGTTCTTAAAGTAGAGCGAGGTCACTCGACCAACACGGGAAAGCACGCCGCCAGCGTTTGCCCGCGACAATTAAGGGAAAAAGAACGAGTTGAACAACACAAGAGTACGAATTATGTTACCTTTAGCCGATTACTGTCCAGGAATGAAGATATTGTTGTAACTTTTGCTGCTATTGCACGCGCGGAACGAGCATGAGGCAGCATGGCTTGAGTAAGTTTATCACTGTGTGAATCTGAAACCGAAACTGATCGGGGGCATGCCGTGTGGTGTTACTTTAGCCGATTGCTTTCACATCATGTTGCCCTTCGAAGCGCTAGATTAGAGAGGTGTCAGCCTGCCAATTTAAATACACAGACCACTAGTATACCAATAATACTTGCAAACACTTTTTGTATTCATCTAGTGAACAGCAGCAGTCACTTGCCTAATCCTTGTCAGAATGTGGTAGGGCATATATACGATTTGGGTCGGTGGGGTAGCTAGAGTAGAGAGTCGCGGATGTGTTGTGTTGGAGTTGTTTCGTGCCTTGTACTGTTGATATGTATGTGCCTGTAGTTAACGTTGCCTGTCAGTGGTGTTCGGTATCTCGGTGGTGTGTTGTTGTATGTGTAGTAGGTACTAGAATAGCAAGAGTTCGCGCATAAGTATTTTCTTTTAGTACTATTTAGCAGTTTTTACTACACTTCCTAGGTGGCACAAGCTGCCGCTTGTTTCAATAAGCATAGTGTCGGGCATCCTGTAGCTATTGATTTACAAACAGCTGGCCTGCTGGCCTGCGGTTCCGCAGGTCTTCCTACGTCCCTGCTTCTCAGCTTCGATAACAATCGTAAAAATCATGCCGAACTCATCGCTTGGGAATGAGTCATCTACGTTAACGCGAAGCAGCATCAAGCGATGTGCAGGTCATGCGCGTTCGTACAGGTGGCCGGCATACTTCTAGATACGCCAGCCCACTCTTGAGGCGATTCGTAAATTTGTTGACACCTTTCACAGCCCTGCGTCACGATCGTACCGCAGGCCCAGCACGTGCGTTTGTGTCACTTAGGAAGGCGAGCAAAGCACGCGCCATACGCACGAACACTCAAATGGTACCGACCAGTCTAACCTCTATTGCCGCGAGTCGATGAACAATACAAAGACCAGCACTGGATCGACTGTTGACCCGTTCATGCAGGCAGACTGCGTTCATCCATCAGAGCTGCTGAAGGCAGATCATTCAACGCCTCTAAACGGTTGTTTATATCTTTACCATAGACGCGCTTACAGCGCCATACCGCTACTCGTTGCGCGCTGCGTTCCATGCACGAGGCTCATTCCGCTCTCGTGAGGCTGAGCTAGAGGTCGTCCCGAGCGCGGAGAGGGTGAGCTAGCCCTCGTGCATGGAACGCGTCGCTTGCACCGGTCTGTGACAGCGCTGCAAGCGCGTCTATGGCAAAGATACTAAACAAATGTTAGAGTACGGTGAATGACTGCCTTCATATACTGCTGTGTTAGCGCGTCTTGCTTGCTGATCAAATCTCGGTCGACCACGCCGACTTCTGATTCATATAATCAGCGTCGAGCGTCAGATAGCTAGTGATATGACAGATAGATGGATAGATACAGTGCGACGAAGAGTGCGTGAAGTATCCAAAGACTTCTATTCGCATTAATAATTGTGCCACTCAGCCGACTCAGCCACCTAAATGCTCGTTTTGTGTCGAAGAGGTGCGAAGTGCAGGCACGGACGCTCACGAATGGATAACCACGCCGTAAAGGTAAACCCAAACTACAAAAGAAAAAAAATAGCGGTAGCGTTGGTGCGGAGTTGAACGCCTCTCGTCGGTGACGACGAAGGCGCCCAGCGATTCATCGCCACACACGACAAGCATACGTTGTGTTCAATAAAGTCAGCATGCCCATTCCTCGTGTAACGATTTCTTTTGAGCGTTCTATCGCCGGTGGCAAAAATAGTCAATCTAGCGAGATGCCGTCGGGGCGATCGCGGCAATTCCGGCACACACACTGCCGTCCTTACAGGATATAGGTACGGTACCGGTGTCTGGGGACGGATGTTTAGAGTGCCTGAAGGCGCTTAAAACACGTCGAATAGGCGTATGCGCTCTATTCTCTCACTCAGCCGAAAAGCCGTGCTCTTCGTTAGGCCTTACCGGGGGATTCGAGCCTCGCTAACCGGCCGCCATGTTGCTTTTGGTGGTGGTCAAATTTCACTACCTGCTTTTTGACGACGTGTGGGTTCGTCATTTTTACCTTAGGGGTCGTTATATTTAGGACAACTTTTACCACCTCAAAGGTGAGTCAAGGTATGACCACTTTTTTTACAGTGTAACACGCTATTGCTTTGTGGTTATGCGTGCGGACGCTCCGACGCTCTCTCCTTTCGCACTCGTCGACCGCCACTCGCACCAATTGAACACTCGGCGGACCCCACCGCCACATAATAGCACCGATAGGTAACACGTAGCACCTTCCCCAGCATTTGCTTTGTGGTTATGCGTGCGGACGCCTCTCTCCTTTCGCACTCGTCGAACGCCACTCGCACCAGTCGAACGCTCGGAGGACCCCACCTCCACATAATAGCACCGATAAGTAACACGAAGCACCTTCCCCAGCATTTGCTTTGTGGTTAGGCGTGCGGACGCTCCGACGCCCTCTCCTTTCGCACTCGTCGAACGCCACTCGCACCAATTGAACACTCGGCGGACCCCACCGCCACATAATAGCACCGATAAGTAACACGAAGCACCTTCCCCAGCATTTGCTTTGTGGTTATGCGTGCGGACGCTCCGACGCTCTCTCCTTTCGCACTCGTCGAACGCCACTCGCACCAATTGAACACTCGGCGGACCCCACCGCCACATAATAGCACCGATAAGTAACACGAAGCACCTTCCCCAGCATTTGCTTTGTGGGTTATGTGCGGATGCTCGACGCTCTCTCCTTTCGCACTCGTCGAACGCCACTCGCACCAGTTGAACGCTCGGCGGACCCCACCGCCACATAAATAGCACCGATAAGTAACACGAAGCACCTTCCCCAGCATTTGCTTTGTGGTTATGCGTGCGGACGCTCCGACGCTCTCTCCTTTCGCACTCGTCGAACGCCACTCGCACCAGTCGAACGCTCGGCGGACCCCACCTCCACATAATAGCACCGATAAGTAACACGAAGCACCTTCCCCAGCATTTGCTTTGTGGTTATGCGTGCGGACGCTCCGACGCTCTCTCCTTTCGCACTCGTCGAACGCCACTCGCACCAATCGAACGCTCGGCGGACCCCACCTCCACATAATAGCACCGATAAGTAACACGAAGCACCTTCCCCAGCATTTGCTTTGTGGTTATGCGTGCGGACGCTCCGACGCTCTCTCCTTTCGCACTCGTCGAACGCCACTCGCACCAATTGAACACTCGGCGGACCCCACCTCCACATAATAGCACCGATAAGTAACACGAAGCACCTTCCCCAGCATTTGCTTTGTGGTTATGCGTGCGGACGCTCCGACGCTCTCTCCTTTCGCACTCGTCGAACGCCACTCGCACCAATTGAACACTCGGCGGACCCCACCTCCACATAATAGCACCGATAAGTAACACGAAGCACCTTCCCCAGCATTTGCTTTGTGGTTATGCGTGCGGACGCTCCGACGCTCTCTCCTTTCGCACTCGTCGAACGCCACTCGCACCAATTGAACACTCGGCGGACCCCACCTCCACATAATAGCACCGATAAGTAACACGAAGCACCTTCCCCAGCATTTGCTTTGTGGTTATGCGTGCGGACGCTCCGACGCTCTCTCCTTTCGCACTCGTCGAACGCCACTCGCACCAATTGAACACTCGGCGGACCCCACCGCCACATAATAGCACCGATAAGTAACACGAAGCACCTTCCCCAGCATTTGCTTTGTGGTTATGCGTGCGGACGCTCCGACGCTCTCTCCTTTCGCACTCGTCGAACGCCACTCGCACCAATTGAACACTCGGCGGACCCCACCGCCACATAATAGCACCGATAAGTAACACGAAGCACCTTCCCCAGCATTTGCTTTGTGGTTATGCGTGCGGACGCTCCGACGCTCTCTCCTTTCGCACTCGTCGAACGCCACTCGCACCAATTGAACACTCGGCGGACCCCACCTCCACATAATAGCACCGATAAGTAACACGAAGCACCTTCCCCAGCATTTGCTTTGTGGTTATGCGTGCGGACGCTCCGACGCTCTCTCCTTTCGCACTCGTCGAACGCCACTCGCACCAATTGAACACTCGGCGGACCCCACCGCCACATAATAGCACCGATAAGTAACACGAAGCACCTTCCCCAGCATTTGCTTTGTGGTTATGCGTGCGGACGCTCCGACGCTCTCTCCTTTCGCACTCGTCGAACGCCACTCGCACCAATTGAACACTCGGCGGACCCCACCGCCACATAATAGCACCGATAAGTAACACGAAGCACCTTCCCCAGCATTTGCTTTGTGGTTATGCGTGCGGACGCTCCGACGCTCTCTCCTTTCGCACTCGTCGAACGCCACTCGCACCAATTGAACACTCGGCGGACCCCACCGCCACATAATAGCACCGATAAGTAACACGAAGCACCTTCCCCAGCATTTGCTTTGTGGTTATGCGTGCGGACGCTCCGACGCTCTCTCCTTTCGCACTCGTCGAACGCCACTCGCACCAATTGAACACTCGGCGGACCCCACCGCCACATAATAGCACCGATAAGTAACACGAAGCACCTTCCCCAGCATTTGCTTTGTGGTTATGCGTGCGGACGCTCCGACGCTCTCTCCTTTCGCACTCGTCGAACGCCACTCGCACCAATTGAACACTCGGCGGACCCCACCGCCACATAATAGCACCGATAAGTAACACGAAGCACCTTCCCCAGCATTTGCTTTGTGGTTATGCGTGCGGACGCTCCGACGCTCTCTCCTTTCGCACTCGTCGAACGCCACTCGCACCAATTGAACACTCGGCGGACCCCACCTCCACATAATAGCACCGATAAGTAACACGAAGCACCTTCCCCAGCATTTGCTTTGTGGTTATGCGTGCGGACGCTCCGACGCTCTCTCCTTTCGCACTCGTCGAACGCCACTCGCACCAATTGAACACTCGGCGGACCCCACCGCCACATAATAGCACCGATAAGTAACACGAAGCACCTTCCCCAGCATTTGCTTTGTGGTTATGCGTGCGGACGCTCCGACGCTCTCTCCTTTCGCACTCGTCGAACGCCACTCGCACCAATTGAACACTCGGCGGACCCCACCGCCACATAATAGCACCGATAAGTAACACGAAGCACCTTCCCCAGCATTTGCTTTGTGGTTATGCGTGCGGACGCTCCGACGCTCTCTCCTTTCGCACTCGTCGAACGCCACTCGCACCAATTGAACACTCGGCGGACCCCACCGCCACATAATAGCACCGATAAGTAACACGAAGCACCTTCCCCAGCATTTGCTTTGTGGTTATGCGTGCGGACGCTCCGACGCTCTCTCCTTTCGCACTCGTCGAACGCCACTCGCACCAGTCGAACGCTCGGCGGACCCCACCTGACGAAGGCCGTACTCCGGCCGAAACGTCGAAGAATAAATCGTCCGTTGTTGCTGTTTTCACCGAAGGTTTTAATGCGAATATTATGCGAATAGCATTCTTTGGATACTTCACGCACTTTTCGCCTATGTATCTATCTATCTATCTGGCTATCTAACCTCTTACGCCGCGGGTCGATAAATAAATAAAAAGTCAGCAGAACCCATCCTTTGGGAATGATTATCTATGTTAATGCGAATAGCATCAAACGGTGCGGAGTTATGCGCGTTCGTCAGGTGGCCGGCACACTCTAGATACGCCAGCCCACTCTTGAGGCGATTCTAAATTTGTTGACACTTTCACAGCCCTGCGCACGATCTCCGCAGCCCAGCACGTGCGTTTGTGTCACTTAGGAAGGCGAGCAAAGCACGCGCCATACGCACAAACACTCAAAATGGTACCGACCAGACTTTCTGGCGTCTCAGCTAGTCTCAACCAACGGTACTCTAAACGGTTGTTTATATCTTTACCATAGGACGCGCTTTACAGCGCTGTCACAGCTACCGGTGCGCGCGCGTTCCATGCACAAGTTGCTCACCCTCTCCCGCGCTCGGGAGAGAGTGATGTAGCGGCCGTGCTCAGCCTCACGAGAGCGGAATGAGCCCTCGTGCATGGAACGCGCGCGCACCGGTAGCTGTGACAGCGCTGTAAAGCGCGTCCTATGGTAAAGATATAAACAACCGTTTAGAGTGCGTTGAATGACTGCCTTCATAGCTCTGTGGTTAGCGCGTCTGCCTGCTGATCAAAGGGTCAACGGTTCGAATCCCAGCCGGCGCCGGTCTTTTTTATTTATTTATCGACCCGCGGCGTAAGAGGTTAGATAGCCAGATAGATACATAGATAGACGAAAAGTTCGTGAAGTATCCAAAGAATGCTATTCGCATTAAAAGACCGGCGCCGGCTGGAATTCGAACCGTTGACCCTTTGATCAGCAGGCAGACGCGCTAACCGCAGAGCTATGAAGGCAGTCATTCAACGCACTCTAAACGGTTGTTTATATCTTTACCATAGGACGCGCTTTACAGCGCTGTCACAGCTACCGGTGCGCGCGCGTTCCATGCACGAGGGCTCATTCCGCTCTCGTGAGGCCGAGCACGGCCGCTAGCATCACCCTCTCCCGCGCGCGGGAGAGGGTGATGCTAGCGGCCGTGCTAAGCCTCACGAGAGCGGAATGAGCCCTCGTGCAGGAACGCGCGCGCACCGGTAGCTGTGACAGCGCTGTAAAGCGCGTCCAATGGTAAAGATATAAACAACCGTTTAGAGTACCGTTGGTTGAGACTAGCTGAGACGCCAGAAAGTCTGGTCGGTACCATTTTGAGTGTTTGTGCGTATGGCGCGTGCTTTGCTCGCCTTCCTAAGTGACACAAACGCACGTGCTGGGCTGCGGAGATCGTGCGCAGGGCTGTGAAAGTGTCAACAAATTTAGAATCGCCTCAAGAGTGGGCTGGCGTATCTAGAGTGTGCCGGCCACCTGACGAACGCGCATAACTCCGCACCGTTTGATGCTATTCGCATTAACGTAGATAATCATTCCCAAAGGATGGGTTCTGCTGATTTTATAAAATATGCATAGCTTATATTTTGCTGCCGTCAATTGTTTTTGTAGCATATTAGTACGAATCGGTTCGAACCGGTTTGAACCTTTATTTTTTCACTCCGGAGTTGAACCGGAGGTGAACCGTTTTCTCTGGACCGTAACGAAAACCGGAACGAAAAACATTTCGGTTCGACACCCCAGTTTTGAGGCCCCCCTGAGGGGAGGCACCTTCCGCCTGTGACGGGGTAACCGCCATCTCATCTACTGATGCCTCCGAGCCTTTCGTACGGCTCGGTGCATGTCCACTTTTCTTTCTCCTCTCGGAGTGGGTTCTGCGACCCACCCCGAGAGGAGGTACTCTGCGTCTGCGACGGGCTGGCCTCCATCTCCCCTGCTGGTGCACCAGAGCCTTTACTACAGCTCGGTGCAGCAGCTGCCTGCACAGCTGAGATGGAACGCCCAGGGAGTTTGAGTCTCAACCTGGGACCTGGGGACCCAGGCGAAAATCAGTCCACTCCCAGCTGGATTATGGAACTGGAAATGAAACAGTCAAGTTGGATTCCAGTTGGACCCAGCTGGAATCCAGCTGGATCCAGCTGGACTGCCTCATTTCCAGTTCCATAATCCAGCTAGAAGTGGACTGATTTTCGCCTGGGGACCTAAGTGGTTAAGCAAGCTCCGAGAAGGACACTTGCGTTCCCACAGTTGCCATAGGCCGTGCAGGTTTCCTGAGCACGGCCTCGACAAACGAGCCTCTCTGAAACCCAGAGAGGCATCGCTTCGCTTCGGTGTAGGAAATACCCTCCGTCACTTTCAGGGGTAGAATTTCTTTTTCTTTCTTGAAATGATCACAAGATCTGGAATACGCCGGGTGATTTCCTTTACAATTCACACATCTGGGATCTTCGTGGCAATCATCAGCGGTGTGCTCGCTTCGCCCACATTTAGCATATGTCTCACGACCACGGCAGGAACGGGAGCCATGCCCAAACCGCTGGCAACGGAAGCAGCGGATAAGGTTTGGCACGTAAGGGCGGACCCTGCAATTTAAATATCCTGCTTTAACAGAGGATGGTTCTATTTAGTTCAAAGGTGAGGATGATATGCTTTGTGGGGATTTCCTTTCCATCTCTTCGGATGGTGATACGTTTGGCAGCGACAACGGCCTGGCTATGCATACCTTCAAGAATTTTTTCCACGGGACAGTCCATCAGGTCATCCTCCGAAATAACACCACGAACGGTGTTCAGTGTCCGGTGAGCAGAAACGGTTACCTTTGTTTCCTGAATATGGTTAAGGCAGTGCGAAGCCACTGCTTGGTTTTTTCGAAAACTTCTACTAATAAGTCACCAGGAAACATCTTTATGCAGTTGAACTTTTCCCCTAACAGACCTTTCAGCACCTTTGCGACAAGGAAAGGTGACATCTTAGACAGTGGCTTGGATGCGTCTTCAGCATGAACTACAAAACATTTGGTGATATAGTCGGTGTTGCTTCGTGACACCAAAAGAGGGAAATTTTCTTCGTTGCGGACTCTTTTCAGGGACCGATCAGAGGTTTTGTTTTGCTTGGTACCCATACAAATGGGAAGGAAAGTTCAGTGCCCGGGTGCACCGCCCACCACGGAGCCCAACAAGGGGGTAGGTAATGTGCCATAGCAAGAAGGGCTTGGCTGACACAATTACTCTACCATTGCTGCCCGGGCACTATACCGTTTTGTGGTTGCAGGGAAAGATCCTGTTTCCACTCAAGGTTGGCCCTTGCCGCCTAAGAAGGTGAAAAAGGGAGGAAGAGAGTGGAGAAGAAAAGAGAAAGAGGTGGGAGGAAAAGTGAAAGGAAGAAGAGGGTAGAAGAGGCGACTGACTGAATCATCCTGGTCGGGCCAAGCCAGGACACCCGTCTACGAGAAGCAGAGGCCGAAGCGGTGTATTACTTCGCCTGGGGGGCCCCGAAGGGTCCAAACATACCCCGGGCTCAGCTCAACCACCAGGGTCCCCTTTTCCCCGGACACGGGTTAAGCCACGCACAGCCAGGCGTGGGTGGGTAAGCCCACATAGCTCGGGGTTCGCGGTGGCGCCACTCACCAAGCACCTACCAAGGCAGGTGCCCCCTGCGTGCGGGTATGGTGGCCCACGTGGCTGGGGTCCGTGGTGGCGCTACTCACCAAGCACCTAACACCTATGGTGTAGGCGCTTCCTGCAGGGGTACGAAATGCACCTGTAGCCAAACGAAGCCCAAGATGATGAATGGGATCCAACATCTTGAGCACAGACTGTCTGGCAGACTCATAAACAAAGCAGCCATAGTCTAGTCGGGAGCGTACCAAAGAGCGATAGATCCGCAGGAGGCACAATCGATCCGAGCCCCAAGACCGGTGAGAGAGAACTTTAAGGATATTGAGAGACTTGTGAGCTTTCAGTTTCAGGCTTTTTTACATGAGCATTAAAATTCAGTTTACTATCAAACGTAAGACCCAAAAATGTGTGCTGAGGTTGGACACTAACGTTACTATTGTAGATTGTTAGGGATGGCTCAAGAAGGATTCCGCGTTTGCGGGTGAAGCAAACACAGGCAGTCTTTTCAGGAAAGAACTTAAACCCATTTCTGTCAGCCCACTCAGAAAGCTTTTTGATGCCTAGCTGAACCCTGCATTCACAGACTGAGAGGTTACAGGAGGAAACTGAAATTTGTAAATCATCGACGTAAAGTGAATACTGAACCGACGGAGGATTACCGAAGCAATGGAGTTCACTTTGACTATAAGCAAGGTGACACTTAGTACTCCCCCTGCGGCACTCCATTTTCCTGCAGAAATTCACGGGCGAGTGTGTTTCCCAGCTGGACTCGAAAGGTGCACCTCTCTAAATAGCTCTGAATTGCACGAAGCATGCGGCCACGTAGAC
This sequence comes from Ixodes ricinus, assembly GCA_037355805.1. Classification (NCBI taxonomy): domain Eukaryota; kingdom Metazoa; phylum Arthropoda; class Arachnida; order Ixodida; family Ixodidae; genus Ixodes; species Ixodes ricinus. Next base: position 34,403 of record JAZHYW010008378.1, read on the forward strand.
CGAGGTCAAACAGGTCCCTCAAAATGCCATAGCGCCAAGCCGTGTCATACGTTTTCTCGAGATCAAAGAACACGGAGAGGCAGTTTTGCCCGTGCACAAAGGCCTGACGCACAACAGTTTCGAGACAGACCAAGTGGTCAACTGTAGACCTTGATAAACCATAGCCGCACTGAAATTTGTCTAGCACCTTACCATGCTCCAGATAGTACATTAGTCTATGATTAATCATTCGCTCCAATGTCTTACAGAGACAGCTTGTAAGAGCGATGGGCCTATAACTGGAAACACAAGAAGCATCCTTACCAGCCTTCAAAAGTGATAGTACATGTGCTACCTTCCAAGATGAAGGAAAATAGCCCTCCTGCCATATGCGGCTATAGAGATATAAAATGACATCGAGCGTGGAAGGATGGAGATGCTGTAGCATTAAATAATGTAAACCATCTGGTCCAGGAGCTGAGGGCTTTGTGTTATGAAGAACAGCGAGGAGCTCGTGCAAGCCAAATATAGCAGTCGAACCTCGTTATATCGAACAGTGCAAGGACCGTGAAATAGTTCGATATAATCGAAATTCGATATACAAAATCGCGGCAAAAAATGATTAGTGATCACGTGAAGGGTTAAGGTGAACTATTTATTCCGGCGAAAAAAAACTGCCGCAGCGTAGATTGCTTCATGGAGCTGACCGCATGCCTTATTACGGCCCGCTCCACTGCCTCCAAGGGGTTCACCAGCGCCAGACCACCACCGTCGATTGCACTGCAGTAGCGGCGTAAAAGCAAGACCGTCCTCCCGACAGTGTCATAACAGGCTTTGAAACGTTGTAGCCACCCGCTACTTGCGGCGACGTTTTGTGCTTGGTGGATGAACGCGAAGTCTTTTGCTTTCTGTTGAAGCATCGGCCTGACGCCAGAATGTCCCGAGCCCTTGCGTCCATAAACCACTTGTCAAGTGATCTTTCCACCTTTTCGAAGGCCGGTGTCCGAACACGGCGTGCGCCGGAGTGCTTGCTTTGTTCAGCCTTCGATTTGATGTCGCTTTCGTCTTCAGCAGCGTGCTCAAAGTGCTTCGCGGTATGTTGAACGCTTTGGCAACGCTGGACTTCTTTTCTACTTTTTCAACGCGGCGGATGATTTCAAGCTTCGTCGCAGACGTCAACGACGCACGTTTATTTACGTTTGTTGCCATCGCCACATGCGGTTGACGCAACGTCGGAGGAACGAACCCGGAGCCATGTAACAGCGGGAGCCTGTGGCGGGAGCCACGCACAGGGCATGAAAAGCGCGATGCTGGCGATACGATTGAGCTGACTGGACTGAGCCCGTACTCCGCCGAATCTGGATGGCGTTCCCGGCACCACAGCTTTATGTGGGCATGCGCTTGAATAAAAGTCGCAAACGCCTGCTGCGCCACCGCTATCCTACGATGTGTTGCGGAAAAGCCCGCGTATCCTCCGATGTGCTGCGGGAAAGCCTGCCGCCTGTCTCCGGAGCGCAGCTTTCCGGCGCTGCGGATTTCAATATATTAATTTTTTAACCAACCGAGTTTGCTATAAAAAATTTAAAATGCATGTATTTCTTATGGTACTTCGACATAGATTCGATATGAGCAATATTTCTATATATCTGTGTTCGATATAATGAGGTTTGACTGTATATTCCTCCTGTTCACCTCCCGAGGCATTCAAGGGATTTCTCTCAGCCTTCAGTTTGTGTTGAAGAAAAGTACCTATATGAGTAATGATGTGAACTGGATACATACTCAAAATGTTCTCCCAAAATATCAGCCTGTTCCTCGAGTGTGTCTGGGCATGTTCCATTCCTAAAAAGCAGGGGGATTTTAAATGCATGATAGGAACCATCGATCTTGTGTATTCGATCCCACACTTCCTTAGGTGAGGTACTGCTATTTATAGTAGAAACATAGCCTTGCCAACTTTTCCGTTTTGCTTTTCTTCGGACGTAGCGTGCACAAGCCTTCATTTTCCGAAAGGATATGAGGTTGTCACTAGTGGGGTATCGTCTCAGAATAACCCAAGCCTGATCTTGTTTCTTGCGTGTCTCTTCACATTCCAAATTCCAATAGGCTTTGGCCTTCTAGGAAAAAATTGAGATGTCTGCGGAATGGACAACTTGGCTGCTGTGATGATGCGCTCGGTTAAAAGATGATTGAGTTCGTCAACTGTGAGACTATCGAGACGAGAATATGCTAAAAGCGATGCCTGCTTGAAAAGGCCCCAATCAGCCTTATTAAGCTTCCAACGAGGCGGGCATGTATGAATCAAAAGAGGGGCTATGCTACAGGTTAAAAGAGTAGAAAAATTATCGCTTCCACGTGGATTGGAATCCACACTCCTGGAAAAATCTGGAAGTAAAGTAGCAGAACCAATTGAAAGGTCGATGGAGGTTGGTAACAAAGATGATGGACTACAATTGGTTGGCTGGCTCGTATTAAAAGAGAAAGGCTTCGTGTGGTTAAAACTGACTCAACAATTTTTCCTCTGACATCCTGACATGTGCTCCTTCATAAAGGGTTGTGACAATTAAAATCGCCCATCAAAAGGAAAGGCTCAGGAAGCTGGTCTAACAGTGAGTTAAAATCTGAACATTTCAAAATGAAAGAAGGTGGCAGATATAAAGAGCATACTGTCAGAGCTTTATGGTGCATTAACCGAACAGCCACTGCTTCAAGTGGTGTGGACAGTGAAACCTCTGTGCAGGGAACTTCTCTCGGGAGAACCACCGCAACTCCCCCAGAGGAACTGACAGTGCTCGGACGATCCTTCTGGAAAACCTGGCAACGTCTGAGAAAATTCGTACGAGTGGGAGTCAAATGAGTCTCTTGCAAGCACAGTGCTCGTGGCTTGTACTCCTTTAGAAGATGCTCTACATCATCCAGGTTTCTTAGAAGGCCACGACAGTTCCATTTTATGAGTACTGAAGCCATTTTGGGGACAAAAACTTCAGCACATGAAAAAGTGAGTCAGTTCCTTCACTTTGGAGGTGTTACGGGTTTTTTAGATTTTTGTTTCTTCATAGTCTGCCACTCCATCTTGTCCTGGTCAGAACCCGGAGTTGACGAGGGGGCAGACAAGGCAGTGCCAGTGTTCTCCTGAGCCCCGCAGGCAGACTTGCCTGCTGGCCCGGGAGGGTCTGTGCCGTGGGGCCCCAATCCGCGGCCACGACCAGAACTAGGCGGAAAGGTGGTTGATGTACTGGAGAGGGGTTCTACCCTGTCCATCTGTTCCACCTCGTTTCCTGACAAGGAAGCTGCATGCGATCCATGCAGCTCCTTGGTTCCTGGCTGCCTCTGCAGAGACTGAGGCTGAGGTCCTCGCTTCTGCTCCTCCATAGGAGTGCGGCTGTGTTGACAGGTGCAGCCTGTGCTGGCCTGTCCTGACCAGAGGAATCAGCTGGAGCGCCCCCTCCAAGAGGAGGGGGAGCCTGCTGACCCTTCATTCCCGTCTTGAAAGGGAGGGCAGGCACGGCTATTGCCGGCCCGTCTTTGCCCAGGGTAGCGGCATGCTGCCCCTGCTGCGGGGATGGGGCCCTTAGGTCGGCAACCTAGATCTCAGGAGAGACCTGGGTGGCCTTTGTTTCCGAGCGTGGTGCGGGGCCCCTGCGCACTACCTCGGAATAGCCTCCCTCAGAAAGGAAGGAAAAGCGCTTTTTTGCATCTGCGTAGGACAGGTTTTTTTTCACTTTAACTGCAAGAATGTCCTTCTCTTGCTTCCAGAGGGGGCAGCTTCGGTAGTAGGCGGGATGTGATCCTCCACAATTTGCGCAGTGTGCCTCTGCCTCGCAACCATCAGACACATGACCCTCATTTTCACACTTGGCACATGTCCCCTTTTCCCGACTTCTGCGTGACCCGTGGCCAAAGCGCTGGCAACGAAAACACCGCTGGAGGTTAGGGATGTATGGACGGATGCGACAGCTAAGATAACCGGCTTTGACCGTCTCCGGGAGTGCCTGTCTTTCAAAAGTGAGGATAACATGTTTCGAGGGGATATTTTCACCATTCTTGCGGAACACTATACGTCTGACATCAACGACACCTGAACTTTTTAGTCCATCAAGAAGTTTGTCTTCACTGGTGTAAAGAAAGGCATCTTCAGTGAGGGCATCATGGACCGTGTTTAGTGTACGGTGAGGGCTCACCGACACCTCCACGTCGACAATGCTGGTCAGTCTGAGAAGGGCTTCACTTTGTTTTTAGTATTTACTTCAACAAGAAGGTCTGCCAAGTGTAGTTTCTTGGCCTTGTAAAGAAATCCAACAAGGTTTTCTAGCACTTTGGCAACAATAAAAGGTGACATCTTTGCTACAGGTTTTTGCTCATCATGTGAGTGAATAACAAAAAACTTTGGGAACGTTTCAACGGTTTCTTTTTCAATGGTCTGTGGTTCTGAACGCTGCATCTTAGAGGTTCGTCCCGAACCGGGTTTAGGGTTTGCGGAAGCCATGAAAGGTGGAGGATGTTCAGAAACTGTGGCGCACCACCCACCACTGAGCCCAACAAGGGGATAGGTAGCACCCCATAGCAAGTATGGCTTGGCTGGGTATGCTACACTATCAGCGCTACCAAGTAACTATAACCAAGTGTGGTTCGAGAAAGGTATCTGTCTCCACCCAAGGGTAGCCCTTGCCACCAAAGAAGGTGAGAATGAAAAAGAGAAGAGCAGAGAAAGGAGAAAGAAAGGAGGGACTAGTAGAAGAAGTGGCGACTGACTGAATCATCCTGGTCGGGCCAAGCCAGGACACCTGTCTACGGGAAGCGGGGGCCGAAGTGGTGTATTGCCACACCCGGGGGCCCCGAAGGGTCCAAACCTACCCCGGGCTGGACTCAACCACCAGGATGCCCTTTTCCCCGGACACGGGAAAGCCACGCACAGCCAGACGTGGGCGGGCAAACCCGCACGGCTCGAGGTCCGTGGAGACGCCACTCTCCAAACACCTGCTTTCACAGGTGCCCCCTGCGGGGAATAAGTGCTGGGTGAAGTGGCACATGTTCTTTATAAAGTGGAGAAAAATGAATAAGACGCTCTCTGTCATACACAGGACACTCAATGAGAATATGTAAAATGCTTAGGACTTTGTCACAATGTTCGCACAAGGGGGCTTCATCCCCACGCAGGAGGTGGCCATGGGTCAGGTGCGTGTGAGCGATTCGCAGTCGGCACAGGACAACCTCAACGAAACTTTCTCTGTGTCGTGCGCTCTTCCACTCACCTAGCAGTGGTTTTACACCATGTAGCTTGTTATATATTGCTGCATTCCATTCATCTTCCCAGCATCGTCTCATGAATTTCTTTACTGATGAGCGGTAGTCTGTATGAGGAATCTTTGAAAAATCAATTGATCTTTGGATCCAGGTGTGCACCAAACGGTCAGCTTCTTTGTTTCCTCGGATGCCAATGTGACTGGGAACACAAAAAAAACTATTCTCAACTAATATTTTAATGCAAAAATTATTTTGTTCTGAAGTGCTATGATAAGAGGGTTTTTTGAGACCTTTGAAGAGGGGAGTGATCTCAACGCACTGAGAGAGTCGCAGTAAACTACTGCGAAGGCAACCCTATTTTCAATAATATGTTCTGCTGCAAGAAGGAGTGCGTACAGTTCGGCAGTCAGTATTGTCGCCGAGTTATTAATCCTTCTAACCTCTTAAACAGAGGGTTCCACCAGTGAACAGCCGACTTACAAGTCTGTCTTCGTGCCATCATTGTAGAAGCTGTTGAAACGATAGTATTTGGTTTGCAGTTCAGAAAATTCTTGAAAGTAGTGAAAGCGCACAATAAAGACGAATACGAAGACGGAGAGGCAGACAGGACGAGCGCTGACTATCAACTGAATTTTTATTGGAAAAAACAAAAACAGCAAAACAAAACCAGCAAAAGCCCCAAATACTACAAATGTGACTAGTCATCAATGACTCGGCCAACACATGTGTCAATAAAGTCCACTTCCTTCTTGTGAAGGAAAAGTGAGGGCTGACTGATACATTTATCAGGACATTCCTTCTTTATCATGTAAGCCTCCAGTTCCTCCCTTATCGCGTTCCACTTTTAAAGGCGAAGCTTAAGCGTCCTTCAAGGTTCTTTTTTGTTAAGTAAAGAAGTAGTATTTCACGTTCTACTCGACATGGCAGCTACTTAATTGGACACTTTCTGACGGTTTGCGTGCGTATTCGTCATAGTTCCGCCGCGCGCTCTTGTTTACTTTGTTTTTGTCCAGCCCACAGACACGTAAAAGTACTGTTCACCACATAAAAGAGGCAATAACAGACTTTTATATGTTTGAGAAGTTATATGTGTAAGGAACACATAGTTATTTAAATTAGCTTCAAAATCAGGAATGTGTGTAAGGCTGTTCCATATCACTTACAACGTGCCTGTCGAGGATAAAAACGCCGGAAAAGATTGGCAGAACACCTTTCAAATAATTTGGGGGCATTGCTTTAGGGTGGTCGGCCCTTTATTTATGTTGTCAAAAATTCTGTTAGTAATTAAATATATTTTTATAACGATCAATACCTTTTACTTTATAAAGTTCACATAACCGCTTGAGACCGACGCGGAAGGACGATACTCGAAACTACGCGAGCTGTGGAGTCTGCGTAAAAGTGTTTTTCTGTTTGCTGATTGGCAGTGTGAAACATCGGGTTGCAGGGTACGCCAAAAGAGCTCTGTGCTCACATGATAAATTGGAAGTCAAATACATGAAATGTAAAAAGGAGAAAGATAATTAATGTTATTTTTCTAAATAATCCCTTACAGAACGCCTCACTGCAAAAAGAGATGCGTAAAGATGCACGCAATAAAATTCATAATTTCACTTAAATAGGGCGAAGGACAGACAGATATTCTCAAAATCTTAGTATAAATCACATTTCATCAGCTTGCATGAGCTCAAAACTTCGCGAAATACTGCCTCGGGAGGCTAATGTTATATCCGGTTTTACCTGCACTTGTTTTGGGCTCTCACTTTACAACACTATGCTTGAATAGTCATGCGCTCTAACATTTCTCTAGGCTGTCATATATCATCGCGAGACTGCTATAAATACTGCACAACTTTACAATTAGGACATCTATTGCTAGTGTTGCGAACATCACATTTCACCAGAAAGCTGAACTGTTTAACATGGTATGCACGTGACGTCATCACACTATAGGCTGGTGGTCATTGTGATTTCTTCTTGCTGAGAAAATCGAATTCGATGGTGCAAAATGCACGCTACAGGAGGTTCATGCTCAGTGAAAGCCAAGTATTTTAAAGGCCCGTATTATTATTCTTAGTGCATCGTCGTGAGGAACGGCGCAAGCGTCTTGCACAACAAAAACGTGCTTTTTAGCAAGAGCGTTTTTGCACACAAAGTAGTTTCCGGGGTCATGCTTTTTGGTCTGCGCCAATGATGCGGGGAAGGGGAACCTTTACAACACAGTAAGTTTTTAAAATTAACCCCCTCCCCCCCGACACATACACACACGCACACACACACACACACTTCTTTTTACAGAGGAGCTGTTAAGGGCTAGTTTCTCCAGTATCGTGTCCGTCAGCAAACAAATGATGACACTAAACTCTGGACAGCTACCGCCATCTATAAGTGCCGACGGCAACCAGACAACCGGCTTGCCGGTTGTCTGGTTGCCGTCGTCGCGCATAGAGGGCGGCAACCTCTCCAGCCTTTCCACTCTGGCTTGCAGACTTGCGGCCGGCCATTACTTCATTCCGACCATAGTGGAGCTTCGCTGGTCTTCCTTCTTCACCAGAGTGGAAAGGCTGAAAGTATTCTTGAAGAATTGCCTCCTCCGTTCGTCTGTGCTTATCCGGCAATTTTATTTGTCACTTGTTAACAGCAACCCTTCACTGCTTTTATTTTGCACCCCGTGAAGTTTAAAGGGGTCAGAAAACGATATCGGGTTGGAATGTTCCTGACTTTTCTGAGGCGTACTGGTCCTAGTCAGACCCAAGTATACTCGCACAGGCCGCCACTGTTTCAGAAGCTTCTTTGTCGCGGTGAAATTGCGAGGATAAAATTAGACTATTTCTTTTAGTCTTGCCTTCCCAAATATTGATGTCGTAATTGTGGGATCAAAACCACCCGCCTGACGACAGTCGAGCGCGGCTCATGAATTGGACAGGAGAACTGCGTGAGCACTGTTCATCGGCCAGGGGCGCATCCAAGGGGGGTGGGGGGCAACGGAGGCGACCCCCCCCCCAAACAAAGTCGACCCCCCCCTTCCTCTTCTCAGAGGGCAATTTGACATCAGTGAACACCCCCCCCCCTCCCCGGTACACAGAAAGATTGGGAGAATAGTATCCTTACAAATTTTCCTGTTCCCCCCTCCCCCAAAAAAACAACGGAGTTTTGGATCCGCCCCTGTCATCGGCTTGTAACAATCAATGCCTCGGCGGACATTTGGGTAGTGGCTCGTGTCCAACCACTGCGGTGATGAGAATAGCCGAACTCTAACAATGCCTGGAGCTCAGCACGCGTTTTCTTCCTTTCCAACCCCAGTGCGGGGGTATGACTAACGTTGGCGGCATAAGACATGCACCAGGCCACGTGGCCGCTTCTGGCTCTGAGTTGAGGGGATGAACGATGCTCATATTTCTCTAATTTTTTGGCGACTGCCATTGCCTAGAAAAAAGAGCAAAGCCAAGTTCAATCAGTTATTAACGTTAGGGAGTGATCCTGAGTAGTATTTAGTGATGTATAGAAATCTTTTTATAGCTTCTTTAAGCAAAATCAAAATACAGAGGGGGTCGAAACTTGGGCAATAACTTGAAAACGACGCTCGTGTGAGACTTACAGCGACTGCCAACGTTCGGCTCTCCCTCTGAGGTCACTAAAATCTTCTTATTTTAAAGGTATTCCTTCTGTACATAGACGTAGTTCTATGTAACGTCATGCTAATAAGTCGCATTTAGTAATTTCAATACTTCTATTCTCGGAGACATCTTTTGGATGCAGTTCAGCAACAACGACAAAATGTTTGGGTGCCTTAATGATGTAAAATTGGTCTTGCAACATTTTTTTGGTACTTTCAATAAATACTGTTAAGAAGTAACCCCTGACGTTGATAGCTTGCGAAAAGATCCATTAGTTTTCTCCTCCGCGCAATAGCAGATGCAGACAAAATAAAGGAAAGAGACAGCTGTCGATCCCCTCCTCAACTCGCAATTTGAACAAGCGGCCAGGTGATCTGACGCTAATCGTATACCATCAGTGTTCATCACAGGCATGCCCTAGGCGGCTTGGGTTTGGAAAGCAAAAGCTTGGGCTGAACTTGAGGTATTGTTAGAGTTGGGATATTATCATATTTAATTGAATATGTGCCGTTACCCGAATGTCTGGCGGTGCTGATTGTCATGAACCCGAGCACTCCACTAGGGGTTATGAAATCGCTTACGTCATGGCGTCACGTGACTCGGTGCAAAATCGTGATGTCATGTTACGTCACGCTGTCAACAAGGTGAATACATCTAGTGACTTCCTCAAATTAAATAGAGTTGACGCAGTGAGTCACGTGACGTCACGAGGTCACGTGACATTGCTTGACAACATGTATTGACACCATGACGTCACGTGACAACGTGACACATGGTTAATCATAGTGCGAATACAAAAGCGCCACGAAAACCCACAATTTACCATACGTTGCAATTTTGTATATAACGATTTGATCAATAGATAGAAATACAGCCGCCAATTTTTTATTCCCATATGTTCATTTTGTAATATTAACAAAAAAGAAAAAAGAAATTACCTTGAACCGTTTTGAACCGGTTACCGTTATATTTTTTTTCGGTTCGGTTCCGGTTCAGTTCCAAGATGGCGGCGAAGATTTCGGTTCGGTTCAGTTCCGGTTCGGCTAAAAATAACGGTTCTGTTCCGGTTTTCGGTTCGGTTCGGTTCCGGTTCGACACCCTGGTGGCGACTGACTGAATCATCCTGGTCGGGCCAAGCCAGGACACCTGTCTACGGGAAGCGGGGGCCGAAGTGGTGTATTGCCACACCCGGGGGCCCCGAAGGGTCCAAACCTACCCCGGGCTGGACTCAACCACCAGGATGCCTTTTTCCCCGGACACGGGAAAGCCACGCACAGCCAGATGTGGGCGGGCGAACCCGCACGGCTCGAGGTCCGTGGAGACGCCACTCTCCAAACACCTGCTTTCACAGGTGCCCCTGCGGGAATAAGTGCTGGGTGAAGTGGCACATGTCCTTTATAAAGTGGAGAAAAATGAATAAGACGCTCTCTGTCATACACAGGACACTCAATGAGAATATGTAAAATGCTTAGGACTTTGTCACAATGTTCGCACAAGGGGGCTTCATCCCCATGCAGGAGGTGGCCATGGGTCAGGTGCGTGTGAGCGATTCGCAGTCGGCACAGGACAACCTCAACGAAACTTTCTCTGTGTCGTGCGCTCTTCCACTCACCTAGCAGTGGTTTTACACCATGTAGCTTGTTATATATTGCTGCATTCCATTCATCTTCCCAGCATCGTCTCATGAATTTCTTTACTGATGAGCGGTAGTCTGTATGAGGAATCTTTGAAAAATCAATTGATCTTTGGATCCAGGTGTGCACCAAACGGTCAGCTTCTTTGTTTCCTCGGATGCCAATGTGACTGGGAACACAACAAAAACTATTCTCAACTAATATTTTAATGCAAAAATTATTTTGTTCTGAAGTGCTATGATAAGAGGGTTTTTTGAGACCTTTGAAGAGGGGAGTGATCTCAACGCACTGAGAGAGTCGCAGTAAACTACTGCGAAGGCAACCCTATTTTCAATAATATGTTCTGCTGCAAGAAGGAGCGCGTACAGTTCGGCAGTCAGTATTGTCGCCGAGTTATTAATCCTTCTAACCTCTTAAACAGAGGGTTCCACCAGTGAACAGCCGACTTACAAGTCTGTCTTCGTGCCATCATTGTAGAAGCTGTTGAAACGATAGTATTTGGTTTGCAGTTCAGAAAATTCTTGAAAGTAGTGAAAGCGCACAATAAAGACGAATACGAAGACGGAGAGGCAGACAGGACGAGCGCTGACTATCAACTGAATTTTTATGTGGAAAAAAACAAAAACAGCAAAACAAAACCAGCAAAAGCCACAAATACTACAAATGTGACTAGTCATCAATGACTCGGCCACCACATGTGTCAATAAAGTCCACTTCCTTCTTGTGAAGGAAAAGTGAGGGCTGACTGATACATTTATCAGGACATTCCTTCTTTATCATGTAAGCCTCCAGTTCCTCCCTCGCCACCTTTTCTTTACCTCTCCCAACGATTGTAGTGCCTTGAAAGTTGGGAATGCAATGGCAATCTCTGCAATGTATGTGTAAATGGGCTCCTGTTGTTGAACGCAGTTGGTTGGTTGGTTGATTTGGTGTTTGTGGCGCAAAAGCAACTAAGGCCATAGAGCGCCAAAAACAAGTCTATTGCTGGAAAAGGTTTTGAAAGAAGAAAGAGGCTTTAGTAGCCAGTGATTAGATAAAAGATGGTAATGGGGTACCAAAAGGTAAAAAGTGATGGGCATGATCTGTAAGTTAAGAAAGCTACAATCGGTGCAGAAGGCCGATACTATCTAAAAATTTGAAAACATTAGTGTGTGTCACAAGAGAACCATCACTTAAGAGCAGAGCTGGGTGTAGCGGGACTTGTTCTCGATACAGTTGCGAAAAATACAAAAGACGTTTTTCATGATAAGCAGGACATTCAACTAGAATATGTAGAATGCTTAAGGCATTGTCACACTGCTGACAAGTGGGGGCCTCTTCCCCACGAAGGAGGTAGCCATGAGTCAGATGAGTGTGACCAATCCTGAGCCGGCAAAGGACAACCTCAAAAAAGCGTTCCTGGTGGCGTGCACTCTGCCATTCGCTCAAAAGAGGTTTGATCATGTGCAACTTGTTGCTGATTTCTTGATCCCATTCAGCCTGCCATTTGCGCTTAACGTGACGCCTGAGAAGGCCTTTGTAGTCTGCATAAGGAATGTTGTGTAAATCAACTGTTCGCTTCACGCAAGTACTTGCTGCGCGATCTGCTGCCTCATTGCCCGGAATGCCCACGTGGCTGGGAATCCAGCAGAATATGATTTCGTATCCCTTTCTTGAGGCAGCAACAACCTTATTTAGCAGTTCAAGGAGCAGGAAGTGCTTGAGGGGTGTTAGTGAAGACAGTGCATGCAATGCACTGAGGGAGTCGGTGTATACGATGGAGTGAGACAGCTTTTCATCCAGTATGTAGCTTATGGTTAGAAGCAGACCAAAGAGTTCTGCTGTAAAAATAGAAGCAGAGGAGTTGATTCGCCTAACAAGTTGAACTGTGGGGCCTATCATAGAACACCCAACAACTGATTCAGTCTTTGTACCATCTGTGTAAAAGCTTACATATTCGGCATACTGACTTTGCAGTGCAAAGAATTCCTGAAGAAACACACCATTGGGAGTTTCAGCTTTCTTGTATCGCGTGAGTGAAAGGTCACACTTAATGACAGGGTGCTCCCAAGGTGCTCCTGCAATAGTAGACTGCACTACAGGGGGCCTCCAATCGAGTCCCATGTTCTCACTGGCACTTTTCAGTCTCAGAGAGAAGGGAGGCACAGTTGTGGCTTTGCTTTGAAACACCCTTTCAGATCGCATGTCTTCCACAGCCATTCGCGCAGGGTGATCAGAGATAGACCTGACTCTCAGGGAATACATAAAGCCCAGTGAAAATCTTCTTTCTCAAGAGACAGCTCGTTGGCCTCTGCATACAGACTTGGCACAGGAGACGTGCGAAAGGCACCCGTCGCCAATCGCAACCCAAGATGATGGATAGGGTCAAGCATTTTTAGAGTGGAAGGCCTAGCTGAACCATAAACAATACTGCCATAGTCCAGTCGTGATCGCACTATCGAGCGATATATCCTCAAAAGGCACGTCCGGTCAGAACCCCAGGATCGGTGGGACAGGACTTTAAGAATATTAAGTGATTTCAGAGCTTTTAATCTTAGATTCTTAATATGGGCGCCAAAGGTTAGTTTGCTGTCAAATGTAAGACCCAGAAACTTGTGCTCAGGCTTCACAGAGACTGTGGCATTGTTTAGTGCTAGAACAGGCTCTGGAAATAGTCCGCGTTTCCGAGAAAAGCACACACAAACTGTTTTATCCGAGGAAAACTTAAACCCATTTTGATTGGCCCAGGTCGATAGCTTATTGATGGTTAACTGAATTCGTCGCTCACACAGTGACAGATTGCAAGACGACACAGAGATCTGAAGGTCGTCTACATAGAGTGAATATTGCACCGATGGGGGGATAGCCAATGCAAGGGAGTTCATTTTGACAATAAACAAAGTGACACTAAGAACGCCTCCCTGAGGAACGCCATTTTCCTGGACAAACACTTTAGATAAAGTTGTTCCTATCTGAACACGAAAGGTGCGCCTGCTGAGGTAGCTCTCAATGGTACGTAGCATTCGACCACGGATACCCATATCATACAAATCCCTCAGTGTACCAAAACGCCAGGCTGTATCATAGTCTTTTTCGAGGTCGAAAAACACAGATAGGCAATGTTGTCTATGAACGAAGGCCTCACGCACAACTGTCTCCAGCCGTACTAAATGGTCATGAGTGGACCGAGACGAATGATACCCGCATTGGTTAACATCTAGGTGGTTATTTAGTTCAAGGAAATACATCAGTCTTCTATTAATTATTCGTTCAAGAGTCTTTCCAAAGCAGCTAGTCAAAGCGATAGGCCTATAGCTAGCCGCACAGGATGGCTCCTTACCGGGCTTGAGTATGGGTATGATTGTTGCCATTCTCCAGTCCAATGGAAAGTAGCCCTCGAACCAAATACGATTAAAAAGGTACAAAACAATATCAAGTGTGGAAGGATGGAGATGTTGAAGCATGTAGTAATGAACACCATCTGGACCAGGAGCCGATGACTTACAGTTTTGGAGCACTATGTCCAGTTCGTGCATGGTAAAGGGGGCATTATAAGCTTCGCGTTCACCACCGGATGTTTTCAGTACCGTACTTTCAGCTTTCCTTTTATGTTGCAGAAATGCAGGCGAATAGTGCTGCGAGCTGGAAATAAATTCAAAATGCTCGCCAAGGATATTGCCCTGCTCTTCAAGATTGCTTGGGCATTTTCCATTTCTAGAAAGAAGTGGAATGGTGAAAGCATGATATGAGCCATTTACTTTATGAATCCTGTCCCATACTTCCTTGGGAGAAGTACTGCTATTGATAGAGGAAGCATATTTTTGCCAGCTCTCACGTTTTGCTTTGCGACGAATGTACCTTGCGCGAGCTTTCATTTTTCGGAAAGATATCAGGTTATCCCGAGTTGGATAACGTCTTAGAACACTCCACGCTTTGTTTTGCTGTTTGCGACTCTCTTTACAGTCTTCATTCCACCATGGCTTCGGTCTTCTAGGAAGCTGTCCAGACGAACGAGGGATTGAAAGTGATGCTGCAGTGAGAATATGGGATGTTAAAAGATGGTTCAGCTCATCTATCGAAAGCTGATCGAGGCGAGCATAGGCCAGGAGTGACGACTGCTTAAAAGGCTCCAGTCTGCTTTTTCAAACTTCCAGCATGGATGGCACGTAGGTGAAGACTGAGGAGTGTCGTTACATCTTAAAATAATGGGAAGTGGTCACTTCCATGGGGATTCTGATCAACGGTCCATGAAAATCAGGTAGCAGATTTGCACTGCCAATAGAAAGATCGATGCATGTAGATGACAAGGATGAAGGACTAAATATGTAGGATGGCCAGTATTAAAAATGCATAATGGATGTGTAAATAATATGGATTCGATTATCTTTCCGCGTGTATCTGTATGATCCACTTCCCCAAAGGGTACTGTGTGCGTTAAAATCACAGAGTAAAAGAAAGGGCTCTGGAAGCTGGCTTACAAGGGAGTCGAGATCTTGTCGCTTCAGAGAAAGAGAAGGTGGAAAGTACACTGAACACAGAGTTATGGCTTTATGCAACAAGAGACGAACAGCGATAGCTTCGAGTGGCGTCTGAAGCGGAACCTCTGCACATGGAATATGTTTTGGAAGCACCACCGCAACGCCACCGCAAGAAATGGAGGTGCTAGGGCGGTCTTTACGAAACACACTGTAGCGTCTCAGGAAGTTAGTGTGCGATGTGTTCAAGTGCGTTTCCTGCAAGCATAAGGCAGATGCCTTATATTCTTCTAAAGAAACTCAACATCTGCAAGGTTAGTGAATAAGCCACGGCAGTTCCACTGAAGAATTACAGAGCCCATTTTTAAGGATAAAAAATTTCATAAATGAATTAAGCAATTCTGCTTGTGCTACACCCTAAGGAGGAACCACCGGCTTTTTCCTTTCTGTTTTGATTTAGCAGGTTGCCATTCCATGTCCTCCTGATCCGAGGAAGGACCGGAGGAGTCGGCAATGTCAACAGGTTCCACTGCATCCTGAACCTTGGACGCAGGTTTGCCAGTTCCACGACGTGGTCGGAGACCTGAGCCACGAGTTTCCGGCCACGGCCAGAACCCCGCCGAAGAAGGCTTCGACGTACCAGGCCGGGACCCTCCCGCTTTCTTGCTTTCAACATCTTTTGACATTGATGGAGCAGCAGGTGGGCCCTGCTGTGCTCCGTAACAAGGCGGGCCGCCTCCGAAAAGTGGAACGACGGCTCTCGCATCCTCTCGCTCCCATCCTGAGAAGAACCACTAGCACGAGGCGGCCCGGTCAGCCCGGAGGTCGTGCCTGGATCGACTAGGGAGTCTGTGTGTTCCCAGAATTACCTGGGGCACCCTGCTTCCCCGCAGGTTGTCTCGGGGCCTGAAAGGGGCCTGCCAAGTCCTCAAGAGAGACTGGTGGCCCTGGATTCCGTACGTGGTGCATGGCGCCCTGCGCACCGCGTCGGAGTAGGTGCCTTTGGAAATGAAGGAAAACCTTTGTTTTGCTTCCAGGATACGACAAGTTCTCTTTGGCTCGCAATGACAGAATTTCGCTTTTCTTGGCGCCACAGAGGGCAGGAGCGAGAGTAAGCAGGGTGAGGACCCCTGCAGTTGGCAGGCAACTGGACCTTCACAGACATCGGCCACATGGTCGTGGCTTCCGCACTTTGCGCACGTCTCCCTCCCCCGACAGCTGCGCGACCCGTGACCAAAACGCTGGCAACGGAAGCATCGCTGTGGGTTCGGGACGTACGGTCTGACACGGCAATTCAAGTAGCCAGCTTTGACGAGGTGCAGGAAGCGTGTGACGTTCAAAAGTCAGGATAAGGTGTTTAGTTTTCACCTCTGCGCCGTCACGCCTCGTCATTATGCGTTTGACCGCCACTACTCTAGATGCCCGCAGGCCTTCCAAGATCTCGTCTTCACTACTGGAAAGAAGTCATCTTCTGAAATCACCCCTCGAATGGTGTTGAGGGTTCTGTGTGCTCACTCGTTACCGGCACGTCACCTAGGGATGTCAATTTTGAAGAGTGGTGCTCTGGGACTTTTTGCAACTTCAACGAGTTGTTGTTGTTGCAGTTTTAATGGCGCAAGAGCAACAATATACTTAGAATTGGGTCAATAGAAAGGGGTGAGTTGAATTAAACTATGGGGGAATAGTTCTATAATTTGTTTAAAAATCCAATATTTTCAAGAAAATCAAAAAGACGTTTCAATGAAATCAGTGGTCGCTCACCAAGTAGCAGGGCAGGGTGAAATGGAATGCGATATTTGAAAAAATCAGGAAAAAAGAATTTGTGCTGCTGCCGAAGACCAGGACAAAGAAATAAAATATGGAGAACAGTCAAAGGTTCACCGCAGCGTTCGCAGGATGGAGGTTCTTCACCAGTAAGCAGGTAGCTATGTGTAAGGTGGGTGTGGCCAATTCTCAGGCGGCATAAGAGGACCTCATGGAATCTGTTTTTATTGTAAGATGTTTCCCAGGTACCAAGGTCTGGCTTGATGGTGTGAAGCTTATTGTTAATCTCTGCATCCCACTCGGACTGCCACGATCGCAAGACTGCCAGTCTTGTAGGCATTTTTAGGTCTTGGTGGGGGATGCGGACGTGCGACACCGGAAGATTTTGCGAAGAGACGGCCAGTTTATCTGCAGCCTCGTTGCCAGCAATGCCTACATGGCTAGGAATCCAGCAAAACCTTATGTCGTGCCCATGCTGTAGGCCCTGCTGCACCTTAACACGCACAGTTAGGGTCAGCCGATTCTTTGTTGATAAAACAGAACACACAGCCCTAACGACACTTTGGGAATCTACAAAGATGATGGCTTTCTTTGTTTTACTCTGAACTATATAGTCAAGCGCCATCATGACTCCGTATAGCTCGGCAGTAAAAATACTGGCAAGAGTGTTTAGACGAGTGACTTTGGAAAAACGCGAGGAGTATACAGCCGCACCAACAAACATTGACGACTTTGCACCATCAGTGTAAAAATGATTATAATCTTTGTATTTTTCCTCCAATGCAAAGAATTCCTGCTGTAAAATTAAAGGTGAGACACTTTGCTTTCTGAATTTTGTGAAGCACCAGTCACAAAAAATTGGTTTGACATTCCATGGGGCAGTATGGCATGAACTATCCAAGAGGTTAAAATCATTAGTCAGATTGAGGGAGGTGCGAAGAGTCTCGACGCGAAGACTCAAAGGTCGCACAACAGTTGGCTTATTGTTAAAGAGGCGAGAAAACCTAGAGTTTTGAATACAACTATAAGTGGGGGAGCTGGGGTCTGACAAAATTTTGTAAGCATAGGTGAGGCTAAGCAGCTGTCGCCTTTTTTCAAGCGACATTTCATGACAGTCAACATACAAGCTAAGCACAGGGGACGTGCGAAAAGCACCAGATGCCAAACGGAGCCCAAGGTGATGTACTGGGTCGAGCATTTTTAAAGCAGACGGTCTCGCAGAGGCGTAGACAATTGAGCCATAATCAAGGCGGGATCGAATGAGAGAAGAATATAGACGAAGGAGACATTTCTTATCCGAGCCCCACGACTTGTGCGAAAGAACTTTGAGTATGTTCGATGCCTGCAGAGTTTTTTGCTTGAGCTGTTTGAGATGCGAAACAAAAGTAAGTTTACGGTCGAAGGTAACTCCTAGAAATTTGTGCTCCGTTTTGATAGCAATGTTGCTTCCATTTAAAAGAAGTGTTGGATCTAAACAGAGGCCACGCCTTAAGGAAAAAGGGACGCAAACAGTTTTCTCCGGAGAGAACCTAAAACCATTCTCATCAGCCCATGTCGTCATTTTATTTATGGCCAGTTGTAGCTGCCGCTCACAGCTAGACATATTACATGACGCTACAGATATTTGAATGTCATCGACATATAGCGAGTAAGATACTGAAGGAGGAATGACTTTACTAAGAGAGTTAATTTTTATTGCAAAAAGTGTGACGCTTAGGACTCCACCTTGAGGGACACCATTCTCTTGAACGAACCAGTCTGATAAAGTTGTTCCCAACCGAACTCGAAAAGTGCGTTTATACAAAAAGCTCCTTATGCACTGAAGCATTCTACCGCGTATTCCGTACATAGAAAGGTCGCGCAAGATGCCATACTTCCAAGTGGTATCATAGGCCTTGTCCAAATCAAAGAAAACAGATACACAATGCTGCCTGTTGACGAATGCCTCGCGCACAAAGGTCTCCAGCCGCACTAACTGGTCTGTTGTAGAGCGATCAGGCCGACAGCCACACTGATTGATATCCAAGATATTATGCTGTTCGAGAAAATAAATAAGACGCCTGTTAATTAATCTTTCAAAGGTTTTCCCCAGACAACTTGACAATGCTATTGGTCTGTAACTTGCAGGGAGGGAAGGGTCCTTGCCAGGTTTCAACAGCGGTATAACTTCAACCCGCTTCCATTCAGCAGGAAAGTATCCATCACTCCACAGGCCATTGAAGTAAGCGAGAAGGGCACTGAGTGACTCTCTAGATAAGTGTCGGAGCATGTCGTAGTGGATTCCATCAGGACCGGGGGCTGAATTCTTGCGGGAGTTCAGAGCCGCTTCGAGCTCAACCATTGTAAATGGCTGATTATAAGGTGCAGATGCTCCCCCTGTGAAGCAGAGCCTCGTCTTTTCCATGCCTGTCTTACGCTTCAGGAATGTTGGAGAGTAATGTGCAGAGTTTGACACAGCAGCAAAGTGAGTGCCCAACACATTAGCCTGGTCTAACAATGAGGCTCCAGAAGAAGGAAAAAGGGGGATTGTAAAACAGCGGTACTTCCCCTCGACCTTGTGAAGTCGGTCCCACACTTCCTTTGCTGGAACATAGCTGCTGATGGAAGACAAGTAACCTCTCCAAGATTTTCCTTTAGCCTGCTTCCGAGTCCAACGGGCACAAGCTCTGCGCCTCTTGAATTCAATCAAGTTCACAGATGTCGGGTATCTACGAAAGACACCCCAAGCCTTATCTTGGTTATTCTTAGTGGTGGAACAATCCTCATTCCACCATGGCTTGCATTTCTTGGGGATGTTCGAAGAAGTTTGAGGGATGGAGCAAACAGCAGCACCAATAATATGCTCTGTGATGTAGGCTGTGGCATCGTCATGAGTTAACGAAGAGAACATAGAGGGAACAAGCTTGGATTTTTGGCTAAAAAGAGCCCAGTCTGCTTTTTCTAGCTTCCAACGTGGAGTCCGATTCATGAGACTGGGAATAGATTTTACGCTCTCCAGAGCAACCGGAAAATGGTCGCTTCCAAAAGGATTGTTTAAAACGCTCCATGTAAAACAAGACACCAAAGATGGAGATGAAATGGAAAGATCAATGGATGTAAATGAGTTGTGAGTTGCGCTAAAAAAGGTAGGCTCTCTGCTGTTCAAAAGACAGAGACTAGATGACAGTAAAAACCGTTCAATGACCCCACCACGCGAGTCCTGGCGTGTGCCACCCCACAAGGGATGGTGGGCATTAAAATCGCCTAAAAGTAAAAAGGGGTGAGGGAGCTGAGTGACTAAATCATGGAGATAATGAATATGCAGTGGAACATTTGGTGGAATATAGATGGAAACAACGGTGATAAAACGGTCCAAGAGGAGACGTACCGCTACGGCCTCGAGAGGTGTAGAAAGAGGAATCTGAGAACAAGCAACTCCACTTTGGACGATCACCGCTACTCCACCAGATGAGTTTGATGTGGAACGATCCTTTCTAAAAACTTGGTGACGACGTAAAATAGACACATGATGATCATTAAGGTGCGTCTCTTGTAAAGAGAGAGCTATAGGACGGAGGTCATCCATAAAAAAGTTAACATCGTCAATGTTCCGTAAAAGCCCGCGGCAATTCCACTGCATGAATGTAAATTTAGCCATTATTCTAAAACAAAGTTAAAAGATGATTAAATCAGCACAAGTAGTAAGGTAGAAGTAAAAGTAAAAACGTCAACTCTGCTGCGCAGGGCAAAAAGGATGTACAACATCACTTGGGAGGGATTACAGGTTTTTTGTTTTTGTGTTTATTTTTAGAAGTCTGCCACTCCATGTCGTCTTGCTCAGACGCATGAGTGGAGACTTCTGTACCCTCATCCATAGCCTCTGCTTCCTGGAGCGAGGCCTTTGCTGCAGGTTTGGGCATGCTCGGAGGATGGGGCGTCATGCCCCGTCCACGACCAGACCCTGCCAAAGGGGCGGAGGAGGTGCCGGGCGGGGTGTCACCCGAGATCACCCGTTCCTGCCCCTTAGGCGCTGCAGGAGCGGCACGAGAGCCATGCCGCTCCTTCGAAGATGCTCTCTCCAGGGAGTGTGGGCGAGAGTGTCGACCCTTCTCCCTGGAAGGAGATCGCAGAGGAGGGACGGTTGCGGCAGCCACCGGCCCATCCTGGGTTTGGGAAACAGCCTGAGAAGATACAGGCTGTTGCCCTGTTGCAGCGCGAGGGTTCACACTCTGGCTGGGAGGGTCCGTAGACCGCCCAGCCGAGATTGCGTGCCCCGGAAGCTGAATTTTCAGCTGGGGCGTGGGGGACTGCCGTGGCTTCCCATAGTCCAAAAAGGACGTCTGGGTTGCCACTGCAACCTTCAGTGGTGCAGGTCCCCGCTGCACCACCTGTGCATAGCCGCCCTTGCGCAAGAACGCAAAGCGACGACGCGCTTCAGGGTAAGAAAGGTTTTCTTTGACCTTTAAGTTCAGGACTTCTTTCTCTTCTTTCCATGTCTTGCACGACCGAGAATACGCTGGGTGTGGGTCACTACAGTTCACACAATGGGCTTCATTTGAGCAAGAGTCCGCAGAATGGTCATTTTTTCCACATTTGGCACAAGTGGCCTTACCACGGCAGTTCTGAGAGCCGTGGCCAAACCTCTGGCATTTAAAACACCTTCGAGGATTAGGCACATAGGGCCTAACCCTGCAGTGGAGATAGCCAGCCCTAACAGCCTCGGGAAGTGTGGTGGATTCGAAGGTTAAGACTATGTGTTTAGTTTTCCGCTCTTGACCATCCCGACGCATGGAGATGCGCCTCGCAGCTACAACTCCTTGGTCAGAGAGCCCTTCAAGTATTTCAGTGTCGGAGGCCTCAATCAGATCATCTTCGGAGATAACGCCCTGAATAGTATTGAGTGTACGATGGGGTGAAACAGTCACTTTGTGATCAGACACAGAATTCAAAGCAAGGAGTGCAGTACTCTGCTGTCTGGATTCAATTTCCACGAGTAGGTCACCTGAGGGCATCTTTTTGGCTTTGAAGTTCTTTCCGACCGCACTTTCTAGCACTTTCGCAACAAGAAAGGGGGACATCTTGGAGAGTGGTGTATCGTCTTCAGAATGAATAACCAAAAATTTGGGGAATGTAGGGGGAGATGAGGTCATGTCTTTCAGAGGGACTTCGGTGCGGACCCTTTTCAGGGCCCGATCAGAGGAAGGTTTAGTTTTGGAACCCATGAGAGATGGGAGGAGATTCAGTGCCCGGGTGCACCGCCCACCACGGAGCCCAACAAGGGGGTAGGTAATGTGCCATAGCAAGAAAGGCTTGGCTGACACAATTACTCTACCAGTGCTGCCCGGGCACTATAACCGAGTGTGGATGCAGGGACAGGACCTGTTTCCACTCAAGGTTAGCCCTTGCCGCCTAAGAAGGTGAAAAAGGAAGGAAGAGAGTGTAGAAGAAAAGAAAAAGAGGTGGGAGGAAAAGTGAAAGAAGGAAGAAGAGGGTAGAAGAGGCGACTGACTGAATCATCCTGGTCGGGCCAAGCCAGGACACCCGTCTACGAGAAGCAGGGGCCGAAGCGGTGTATTGCCTCGCCCGGGGGGCCCCGAAGGGTCCAAACAAACCCCGGGCTCAGCTCAACCACCAGGGTCCCCTTTTCCCCGGACACGGGTACGCCACGCACAGCCAGACGTGGGTGGGCGAACCCACATGGCTCGGGGTTCGTAGTGACGCCACTCACCAAGCACCTACCGAAGTAGGTGCCCCCTGCGTGCGGGTATGGTGGCCCACGCGGCTGGGGTCCGTGGTGACGCTACTCACCAAGCACCTAGCACCTAAGGTGCAGGCGCCCCCTGCGGAGCTCGGGGTCCGTGGAGACGCCACTCTCCAAACACCTGCTTTCACAGGTGCCCCCTGCGGGAACTGTGAGAGATCGTTACCAGATGCAGTTTCTTCGCTTTGTAATCACCACCTATCTGAGTGTCGAGAACTTTTGCTACAAGGAACGGTGACATCTTTGATAGAGGATTGTCAGGGACCTCAGAGTGGATCACCATAAATCTTGAAAAAGTTTCATCTTCTTTATCTTTCACTATGACTGGTCGTTGAACGCAGTGATAAAGCATGCTCACGCAACCGTTCATTCAAACACCTTCCGGTCTGGCCTATGTAAACCTTGCCGCAGCCCAATGGAATTTTATAGATCACGCCCACCGCACATTCCACGTATTTGTTTACGTGCTTCACTCTGCATTGCCGCTTATCTTTGCCTTTTCTTTTAACCTCGGACATAGTTGAGCCAGTTTACGTGGTGCTGAGAAGACCAGAGGTACCTCGAACCTTTCCGCTACTTTTTTAAATTGTGTGACGACACCCTGTGTAGGTATGGCATCACAGGGTGTCACACAATTTAAAAAAAGTAGCGGAAAGGTTCGAGACACCTCTGGTCTTCTCAGCACCACGTAAACTGGCTCAACCATGTCCGAGGTTAAAAGAAAAGGCACAGATAAGCGGCAATGCACAGTGAAGCACGTAAACAAATACGTGGAATGTGCAGTGGGCGTGATCTATAAAATTCCATTGGGCTGCGGCATAGTTTACATAGGTCAGACCGGAAGGTGTTTGAATGAACGGTTGCGTGAGCATGCTTTATCATTGCGTTCTACAACAGGAGCCCATTTACACATACATTGCAGAGATTGCCGTTGCATTCCCAACTTTCAAGGCACTACAATCGTCTGGAGAGCTAAAGAAAAGGTGGCGAGGGAGGTACTGGAGGCTTACATGATAAAGAAGAAATGTCCTGGTAAGTGTATCAGTCAGCCCTCACTTTTCCTTCACAAGAAGGAAGTGGACTTTATTGACACGTGTGGTGGCCGAGTCATTGATGACTAGTCACATTTGTAGTAGTATTTGTGGCTTTTGCTGGTTTTATTTTGCTGTTTCTTTTTTTTCCAATAAAAATTCAGTTGATAGTCAGCGCTCGTCCTGTCTGCCTCTCCGTCTTCGTATTCGTCTTTATTGTGCGCTTTCACTACTTTCAACATGCATAACCAACTCGCCTGCATCGCTACATTAGAAAATTCTTGTTTGAACACCTCGCATGGTGTTTCCCTTTTATTAAATTTTGTCAGTGAGAGGTCACAGTCAATGAGGACATGTTCCCAGGGGGCAATCTTGTTGAGACACTGGGCTACGCTGAGGTTCGTATCAAGGCTTATTGACTCAGTTATTTTCTTATTTCTTACTGAAAGTGGGGGGATGGTGTTCGGCTTGTTCTCAAACGTCTTTTCAAAGCGAGGCCGCTCAATACCCTGCCTAGATGGATGTTCTGGAACGGAACAGATACTCAACGAGTACATGAGGCTCAAAGTTGCCCTTCTTTTCCAGGGAAAATTCATATGCTTCAACATAGAGACTATGAATAGGAGACGTACGGAGGGCTCCCGAGGCAAGCCGTATGCCTGCGTGGTGAACAGGATCCAACATTTTCAGGGCAGACACCCTTGCCGATCCATAAACAATGCATCCGTAGTCGAGGCGGGACCGAACAAGTGAGCGGTAGATGCGCAACAGGCACAAGCGGTCAGATCCCCATGACTTATGAGACAGAACCTTCAGGACATTTAATGCCTTTTGGCTACTCTCCTTCAATTTCTTTATGTGGCAGATGAAGGTCAGTTTTTGGTCAAGCATAAGGCCTAAAAACTTATGAGTCGTTTTGTTCTAGACTGGTTGGCCGTAAATGGTCAACGATGGTTCCGGTAAGACTCCCCGCTTCCGTGCAAAGGTAACACAAGCTGTTTTTTCAGTAGAAAATTCGAATTCATTTTTGTCTGGCCAATTAACCATGTTATTAATTGCTAGCTGCACCCAACGTTCACAAAAAGAAAAATTACAAGACGACACAAAAATCTGGATGTCATCTACATACAAGGAATACTGGACCGATTTTGGAATAACACAGCGAAGAGAATTAATTTTGACTACAAAAAGGATAACACTAAGCACACCACCCTGAGGGACACCATTCTCTCGCAGAAATTCTCTAGAGAGCGTGGTTCCTAGTTTAACTTGAAAAGTACAGTGTTTTAAATAGTCTTTAATAGCAGCGAACATTTGACCATGAATGCCAAAGGAATATAAATCAATGAGAATTCCATGATGCCAGGCAGTGTCATAAGCCTTCTCCAAGTCAAAGAAAACAGATATACAGAACTGTCGATTTACAAAGGCTTCAAGCATGGTGGTTTCAAGTCGTACGAGATGGTCTATGGTTGACCTGGAAGGTCGAAAGCCACAATGAAACCGATCAAGCAGGCCGTGTTTTTCCAATATATACATTAGCCTCTTATTGACCATCCTTTCAAGAGTTTTCCGAGACAGCTAGTAAAGGCAATGGGCCAGTAACTAGATACTTTAGAAGGATCTTTGCCAGGCTTTAAACTAGGAATATGAGCATTTTTCCATGCAAGGGGCAGCAAACCTTCTTGCCATACACGGTTAAAAAGAAGTAGAACAATCTACAAGGTGGAGGGGTGAAGGTGCATAAGCATGTGGTAGTTAATGCCATCTGGCCCCGCTGCTGAAGGCTTAGAATTAAGGAGAACCATTTGAAGTTCAAGTAGTGTGAAAGGGGTGTTATATGGCTCCCTTTTGCCTCCCATTGTTTTGACGGCCTTCTTTTCAGCCTGTACCTTATAATGCTGGAAAGTAGCTGAATAGTGTTCCGAACTCGATACGAATTCAAAATACTCTCCCAAGATGTCTGCCTGCTCATCTAGGCTTTCTGGGCAAAACCCATTTTTTGTTAACAGAGGAACAGAGAATGCTCGATATATGCCATTTACTTTATGAATTCTATCCCAGTTCTTTTGTCGTTATGCTGCTATTTATTGAGGGGGCATATGCTTGAAAACTGGTGCTCTTGGATTGCTTTTGTGCGTATCTAGCCCGGGCTTTCCTTTTTTTTAACTCTACAAGGTTAATCTGCGTAGGGTAGCGGCGAAACCTACCTCATGCCTGGTTTTGCTTTTTCCGTGTTTCACTACATTTGTTGTTCCACCAAGGTTTCGGCCGTTTTGGAAGACGAGACGATGTCATTGGTATCGAGACAATTGCTGCAGCAAGAATGTGCTTGCTCAGAAGTTCATTCATATCGTCTATTGTAATTTCATCGAGTGATGCACAGGCAAGCAATGTAGACTGCTCAAAACGAGCCCAATCGGCCTCAAAGTGTTGCTGGTGGAAGGGTGCGCTCTAACATCACAGGATAGTGATCGCTGCCATATGGGTTGGTAATAACCCTCCATGTAAATAGTGGCAGAATGGCAGCATGTGCGATTGAGAGGTCTATGGATGTGAATGTATGTGTGGTGGAACTATAATGAGTGGCCTCTTTACTGTTCATAAGGCAGAGGCCCGCAGAAAGAAGAAACCGCTCAATTATTGCTCCCCGAGTATCACGTCGGGTACTTCCCCAAAGGGGGTTGTGGGCATTCAGGTCACCCAGTATAAGAAAAGGCTGAGGAAGCTGCATCACGAGTGCCTCAAGCTCCTCATACCTGAGAGAGAGTATGTGGGTGGTATATATAGCGAGCAAACTGTGATCAACCGGTCACCTAAAATTCGGGCAGCGACTGCTTCCAGCTGAGTGTCAAGTGGAACTTCCACGCATGCCAGTGACCTAGGGATGATGACTGCAACACCTCCAGAAGCTTGAGATGTGCAAGGCCTGTCCTTTCTAAACACGTGAAAAGGCTTCAGAAAATTATAAGGAGTCTGCTTCAGGTGAGTTTCCTGAAGGCAGAAGGCTATGGGATGATGTTGTTCAAGTAGAGAGTAGATATCATCATAATTACATAATAATCCTCTACAGTTCCACTGAAGAATACTCATGGTTGGGGTCGGTATGTAAACTTAGAGATGTAAAGGCTTGATTAAAAAGTTGAGACTAAGCCTTTTTGTTGCACTAGTCATATTGCTGTGCCTTAAGGAGGAGCGATTACCGGCCTTTTCTCTTTCTGTTTTTGTTTTTGTTTAGGGATCTGCCATTCCATTTCTTCTTGGTCCGATGAAGGACCAGAAGGGTTAGCAGGATTGACTGCTTCTTGTGAAGACTGCTCTATAGGGGCAGTTTTGCTACTGTTCGCATGGTCAGAAGCCCGCGGTACGAGCCTCTTTCCACGACCGGACCCAGCCGAAGGCGGCTTCGACGTGTTGGGTCGAGCGTCATCCACAGCTGTGTTTCCCAGGTTTTTCGAGGTGGAAGCAGCAGGTGAGCCATGCTGCTCCCTAGGCTGGTGGGCTGCGTCCAGGGAGTTGGAGCGATGACCTCGCTCCTCATCCCGGGCAAAAGGCCCACCAGAAGGGGCCGGCCGTTCAGCCGGCAGCTTTGCCTGAGGGGGAGAGGAAGCATGTGTACTCCCAGTGTTAGCTGGGGCACACGACTTCCCCACGGTTAGGTTCGGGGCCTGAAGGGGGCCCACCAAGTCTTCCACTGAAAACTGGGTGGCCCTAGATTCCATGCGCGGTGCAGCTTTGACAAGCACCGGAAACGTGTGACACTCAAATGTCAAAATCAAGTGTTTAGTCTTAACTTCAGTGCCCTCACGTTTGAAAGTAATGCGTTGCACTGAAACCACTTTAGATGCTCGTAGGCCTTCCAAGATTTCATCCTCACTGGTTGAAAGAAGGTCATCTTCAGAGATGACCTCACGAACCGTGTTGAGCATTCTGTGCTTACTCAATGTGACCGGCAGATCACCAAGAGATGTCATTTTCAAAAGCGTCGAGCTCTGCGACTTTCTTACCACCTCAACGAGTAGGTCTCCAGAATGGAGTTTCTTTCCTTTGTATTCTGCACCAATGTTATTGTCTAGGATCTTTGCAACTACAAAAGGCGACAGTTTGGCAAGAGGTTGGTCTTGGTTTTCGGAGTGAATGACCAAGAATCTCTGGAATGTTTCGTCTTCAGGATCTTTGTCAATGACAGAGAGTTCAGGACGCTGCCTCTTAGAGGCGCGTCCAGGACCGGGGGTTTTGGTTTGAGAGCGATCCATGAAAGGCAAGAGGAAATTCTGAATCCGCGGTGCACCACCCACCACCGAGCCCAACAAGGGGTTAGGTAACGTACCATAACAAAAGGGCTTTGCTGGAAACGTTACTCTTACAGTGCTGCCAGGAAACTATACCCAAGTGTGGGTCAAGACAGAGGTCCATTGCCACCCAAGGTTAGCCCTTGCCGCCAAAGAGGAGTGAAGAAGGAGTAAGAGAATTGAGAGGGAAGTAAAAGAAACAGGAAAGGTAAAAGTGAAAGATCGGAGGGGATAGTAGAAGAGGCGACTAGACTGAATCATCCTGGCAGGGCCTTACCAGGACTCCCGTCTACGAGAAGCGGGGGCCGAAGTGGTGTATTGCCTCGCCCGGGGGGCCCCGAAGGGTCCAAACCTACCCCGGGCTCGACTCAACCACCAGGATGCCCTTTTCCTCGGACACGGGAAAGCCACGCACAGCCATATGTGGGCGGGCGAACCCGCATGGCTCGGGGTCCGTGGTGACGCCACTCACCAAACACCTGCTTTCACAGGTGCTGCCCTGCAGGGAGCAAAACTCTAGGCCAATCAAGACTTCTGGCACAGCAGTCTTTGAGTTAAATTGGGATTTTGGTAATAATGCTATGATTTAAACAAGAACAGGAATGTTGATGAACATGCAGCGGACTTAGTTTCATCTTAGGAAGCGCCATATCTGCATCGACGTGGGTTGCCAACACCCGACGCCGCATAAAGGGACCAAATATAGTTTTCCCACGGCCATTGCTTTCAAGAGCAAGTGCTTCAACTCACTAAATAACTCCCGCCGCGCAAAAAACGTGGTTTAGTTTCACAGCGTGATGGCATGGCATGTACCCCGCACGCTAGAGTCTGAGCGTTCGCACACACCCGCATCTATCATTTAAAATAGTTTTAAAAAAAGACGCTAGACAAGATTCACAAAACGACGAGAGCACGAAACACGAGACAGCGGGAAAACCATGCAAGAGCGGATGGACGATTATTGCAGGGTACTTTGTGTCGGGCAGACGCTTGCGCCACATACCACACGCATGCTCAATTACGGTGTAATCAATTTAGTTTCGGCTTTGAAAGGCAACCGAAATTGGTTTTCTGGTGCCGGCTTGGCCTAGATTACCCATATTTTGGCAAAATGTAGCAGGATTAGCCGCTTGGTGCAGTTTGGCGCAACTGGCGCAGCAATCACAGCACTGAACTTTGTGAAGGCAATTTTTGCAAGAGACCGCTTGACCAGACTACAGAATGACGCGCCGACGTAGCTCTGCATTGCAAACGGAAGCTTTGATGTTGAGAGAAAGATTCTCTCAATTGATGTCTGAAGACCGGAGTGGTTGACACGGGTGGTGAAGGATAACGCAAGTGGAGATGGTGCCAGGCTGTGGAGGCACATGGTTCAGACGAAAATCAAGTAATCTCATCAGGAGCACAAGACCTTGGTTCTGCCTTGTCACAGCAGTCGCCATGCCACCATTTTACAGAATTTTATCGCTACTAGCTTCATGACATCGCTCACATCACTGCCTGGAAGTGCAGACGATGACATGAGCAGCATGGTGACGAGCAGGTTTTAGTTACGATGATTGGACTTGTGAGATGCATGTTTTTACCAGTTTTCTTCTCTTCTACTTCTTTGAACGTTAAAACCAAATTATATTAAATTACTTTTTGCTTCATTTAAGCTCATCTTGGTGCACATTCAGCGGAATTTTTAAGCGAAAATTACATTTGGACGCGACGTGTAGCAGAGTTGCGTCTGTGGCACAGTTTGGCGCAGCACTTTCATCAATGGGTTAGGGCAACTCACTTTACGCTTCAAAATGTACTCGGCACATAACTCCAGCTTCTCGAGATCTTCCTCGCAGAACGGTTCCTGGTCGACGGGGCATGCGCCTCCTTTGTCGACGCACTGAGCGAGGCACTTTGTGCACAGCGTGTGGGCGCAGGGAAGCCTGACTGCTGTCTTGTACACGACGCCGCACAGGGCACAGGCTCTTTGCGCAATGACGGGCTCTTGGAACAGCATGGGCCTCCAGTCAAGGACGTCGGAGAACTCGGCCACCCGGAAGGATGCCACTTCCGGTTTGGCACCGTCACCCATTCTGTTGATGGCAGGCATGGAACGCTGCAAAATTAGAGACAACCGATTGGATGACCATGGATCATTGCTCGATACATTTGCTAAAGCCCAAACCAAAAAGCATGTTCTAGGACCTAGGTTATACCTACTGTGCTTGTTCAGGAGACGAATGTTTAATTCTTTTGTTGTCCTTATTTTTTCACTGTCAGAGTGTTTCGTTTTAGATATTTTACAGCTTTTTTTCTTCCTTCCTACCTCCCTCCCTCCCTCCTTCCCCCCTCCTCCTCCCTCCTCCTCCTCCTCCCTCCCTCCCTCCCTCCTCCTCCTCCTCCTCCTCCTCTCCTCCTCCCCCCCCCCCCCCCCCCCCGAGGCAGAAAGGGAAAATAAAAAGTGGGCCGTAATACTTTCATCACTGAAGTAAGGCTCGTGAAGTTCAATAGAATTTGCGATCAATGTACCTATCTTTATCTCTTTTTTTATATGTACCTATCTTTTTACAAGATTTACTTGTTACATATTTATAGCAAAAAAAAAAAAAAATAGAAGTGAATGAGACACAGACGGGCACAGATTCTTTCATTTACAAAATTTGGTAGGCGGACAGCTCCTGTATTTCCGCATGTCTGACACTAAAACTGAGACCTTTCATAGAAAAAATTATTCCGACAGAACTTTTTGTATCATGATGAAAAATAAAACTGCCACTTTTCAGCACCTCATATTTATCGAAAAAAATCACAATAATATAAACAATAGACTCTTATTCCATTTAAGTGCAAAGCATAAACAGAACTGTGCAAAGCATTTGATTAGAGTATACTCCATAGTTGAAGAAAGCTAACATAGTGATTTTTTAAATATTGCTTCTGCAAAAAAAAAAGCTGAAAAAATTAAAAATGTTATGTTCTGCTTTGTTGGCAACATATGCACGTTATCATCATCATCATACTGTTCCTCATATTGCATCTTTTCGTCTCTTTTGTTGAATAAAAAGAGCATTCGAATTTGAAACGTGGACCGACTTGGGTGATGCATTACTTCTAGCAATGTCACAGGGGACACCACAAACGTAATGCCTCTTGAAAGTGACAAATCTGGTAAATATGCTGTATTATGAGTGGATCAGTTCCGAAAACGCGATGATATACGGCAGCCTAGAGAAATGTTGGAGCGCATGAATATTGAAGCATAGTGTTGTAAAGTGAGGGCCCAAAACAAGTGCAGGTAAAACCGAATAAAACATTAGCCTCCCGAGGCAGGATTTCACGAAGTTTCGAGCTCATGCAAGCTGATGAAATGTAATTTATATTAAGATTTTAAGAAACTTTGTGTGTCCTTCGTGCTATTTATGTAAAATTAGGAATTTCATTGCATGCCTCTTTTATGCAGTAAAGCGTTCTGTAAGGGGTTCTGCCTCTTTTGCACATTTCGTATTTGCCTTCCGATCTATCACGTGAGCACAGAGTCGTTTTTGGTGTAGCCTGCAACCCGATGTACTCACACTGCCAATCAGTGAACACTGATTGGCAGTGTGAACACTGATTGGCAGTGATTTCACAAGCCTTACTTCAGATACAGAGTTTTTGCCCTGTGTACCAGCTGCAAATTGCACTTTTCCCTTTCTTTGCTTTGCTACTATAAGAACAGAATCGCAGTATCTCCAAAGGATGAGACAGTTTCTCCATTCCATTTGGTGAATGACAATGTACAATTAGATGCAAATTCCTAATTCTTTTGAAGTCTGCAAAATTGCTAATTGCATTTAATGCCGTTAACAATTGTTGCATTGCTGCCGTTAACTAAGCAATGACCACTTTCCTTCAAGCAAAAAGCAGGACACGAAGCTGTGAGAAGGACGGTATTATATCACGAGTGCGGCAACTGAAAAAGAAAAAAAAGCTATTGGGGGAAATTTATTAACATGCACACTCACGCAGTGTGGCTCGGCTGACACACTGAATATTCTGTGTTGCCCGAAATCAAAATATACACCTGCAAATTGTATTGCGTGCAATTAAGCTCAAAACAATTTCCTCCAGGGTTCGATTTGCTCGAAGCGCTAACCGCGGCTAAAGTTAGCCGCAGTACCTAGGAGAGGGATTTTGAAATCACGTGACTGGCTCGGTAGGGATGCGGGGAAACATGGCGGTGCCCCGGTGAGTGAGCGCCGCTCGCTTTGGAACTAATATGTCGTTGTAGCTGCAATATCGGGCGCGTTAGTCAGCAACGAATGGTGCAGGAGGCTTTCGCTTTGCCTTACCTCACTTAAATCGCAAAGCATGAGCAATGACCTCGCCGCATTTTTTAGATAGTCTTTCGATTCTGGCCATTCCTAAGCCTAAATGAACGCGATAATTGTCGGCATGGCAACGTCTTTGGAAAGTGGATTGCCTTGACTCAATCGGCCGGGTATTGATAGCACACAAAAGCAGACAGCGTCCCAATAGACCTTTTTCTAAATTTCCCAAGCACCGAGGTGCATGCTACGAGTGTAGTTACACGCGTTGCACGTGCTGGCGTCTGCAGTAGTAATTGTTCTAAAGCAAAAAGTCTAAAACAAATTTTGCCTTGCACGCGCGTTCGTCAAAGCCTTATTATGATTATTTACTTCGAATCTTTTATAAGAGGAAGGCCAGCGCGCGCGGACCGTAGAATTACACTTCCAGCGTTCTCCTCGATGCTTGGGTAATTTAGAAAAAGGTCTATTGGGACGCTGTCTGCTTTTGTGTGCTATCAATACCCGGCCGATTGAGTCAAGGCAATCCGCTTTCCAAAGACGTTGCCATGCCGACAATTATCGCGTTCATTTAGGCTTAGGAATGGCCAGAATCGAAAGACTATCTAAAAAATGCGGCGAGGTCATTGCTCATGCTTTGCGATTTAAGTGAGGTAAGGCAAAGCGAAAGCCTCCTGCACCATTCGTTGCTGACTAACGCGCCCGATATTGCAGCTACAACGACATATTAGTTCCAAAGCGAGCGGCGCTCACTCACCGGGGCACCGCCATGTTTCCCCGCATCCCTACCGAGCCAGTCACGTGATTTCAAAATCCCTCTCCTAGGTACTGCGGCTAATCTCTAGCGCGGTTAGTGCTTAAACGAGCCCAGGTGATAATATTTCAAATCTGTGACGCCAAATCAGTTATTAAATCTGTCTACCCTCATGGACATTGCTTCCGAATTTAAGCTGAAACAAACAGAAATGGTAGCGGAAAGAACAGCTGTCCTCGTAGGAGGACAACGGATGTGGCGGCATCTATGAAAAGCTGCAACAAACATTCGCCTCCTGCCCTGCCTCCAGCCTTGTGTAAAGATGGCAACCATTGGGAGGAGCAGGTCTTATCGACGTCGAGCAGGTAGGACTAACTTCTAGCCATATAATGTATTTACCAAGTCAATTATGTAATGGAAAGTTGCTCTTGCATTTAGGGAATCTGCTGGTACCCTTTTTATAGAAACAATTTAGTTATGTGTTATTGGAGGAGCATTCAAGATAATGTCCTAGCACGTGGTCACTGGGTCTCTAGGCTGCTACTTTGGATATTTTTGGCGAGAGAAGTTCAGCTTCAAAGTGCAGATATATTTATAACACTGCGCGATTTGAATATAGGAATAATTGGAACGTATTTTTCACATTTCAGCAACCTCAAACAGTGAGGCAGAGGATATCCTGGTCTCCATTTGTGATGCTTAAACATCTGAAGTCCAAGACATTGGAAAAGAGAATCTCTAAGGTCCCTATGACTTAGAGACAGAAGAGTAGACTGATCATTCCTGCGTCACCAATGACGACCTTGGAGACAAGCATAAACCACCTCGCCATGTTGTGCTCTGGAATCGAACGAGCTGTGCACCTTTGAACGATGATGTACCGCCAGAAGAGTCAAGTTGCTTCTTTTCAGAGGTGACTTTTTGCCAGTCAAATATTTCAAGCAGTACATTTAGGAGAACTTGCTTAAAATCATTGCAGAAAACGCAAGCAGGCAAATACTACACAAGAGAGAGACCACAGCCAAGATAGCAGCTCAAGAAGTGAAGAGCTTCTTTGGTTGCTCTATGCTAGAGATCGTTTTTTTCTATTGAGGGCAAACTTGGGTTGTCAACTAGACGCCGAAGTGACTGATGATTATGAGAAGCAAGAAGTCGGGCTCTGGAAGGTGGCTCCCTTCGTTGAAATGGTGCAAAAAGGATGCTTGGCTCTAGATAGGCCGAACTGCTTCTGCATCGATGAACGATTATTCTGTTTTCGGGACGCTCGGGACTCGAGCAGAACGTGCCGAACAAGATTAACCCGGTCAGGGTTGAAGAGCTTCGCAATACCGGGGAGGGATGGATTAGTCTACGACTTCGAGATCTATAAGGGAAAAGAGACATTCCCTGATGTGGGTGTCGGCGTGGCCGGCAAATCGGTAATGAAATGAGCAAAACCGTGGTACCAAGCTCGACCTTGTACTTTGACCGATGGTTTTCTTCAGTCCCCCTGGTGAAGGAGGTGGTGAAGAAACAAGTTTTTGCCACCGGAACAATAATGAAAAACCGAGTTCCCAATGAGGCTACTTTTTCCAGCAACAAAGACCTGATGAAGAAGCCACAGGGCACTTGCGAGCAGTTGATGCGGTGGGATGATAAGCTGGCATGCTCAAAATGGGTTGACAAGAAGCCTATCATTATGGTATCATCCACCTTCGGAAACGAGCTGGAAGACTCGTGCAAAAAAGAAAAGAAATACACTGTAGTCACACGCCCCATCAGTCATCATACACCACAACAAGAAGATGGAGGAGTAGACTTAGATGATCGGTTGCTATCTTTCTACATCCAGAAAAGTAGAGCAAATCGCTGGACCCTTCGCACCATCCCACACAAGTCAGACCTGGCCTGCATGAATGGCTAGCTCTAATACAGAGCTGTCAAGAAATAGGGCTGCAAAACAAAAACATAATGCAGTATCTGGAGTTCAAGAGGTCTGTTGCGGAATCATTGATTGCACAGAAGCTGGAACAAGTTGACCCAACTAAAAGTGAAGATGACAATGTGCCGGCCCAGGAAGAAAGTAAAAGTCCTTCCATGTGAAGCCGCCAGGAAGATGACCATCTTCCACTAAAGATGACATCCCCAATGCTGCGAAGTGCCGCCACCTTGGATGCAACATGAAGACAAGGTACCGATGTTCGAAATCCGACGTTTGCAGGAGGGCAGACGGATGTGCGTCAACCCCTGCAAGAATGAAGGTTGCTTCTAACAATGCTTCGATAGAAAATGGCATACCGTTGAGCTTCACACAATTACCAGCGACCTCCGCACTCCCCATGCCCTGTTGTTCGGCAGCACCACGAGTTGCATAGTGGATTTGACGGCAGTGAAATGCAGGACATCTTGAAGATTTTGACAATTTTTGTGGGACGGGTGGTCTTCATACACGCATGCGCTTTTGATTATGTGGTATATATGGCATTAAAATCGTACAAAATGTGAAGACGCTTGGTGTCATTTTCAATGAAAACATGCGGTGGGAAAAACAATGAACATGATAGCTAAGAAATTATCAAAGGTGGTAGGCATCATTTATACTTGAGAATGTGTCAAATAAATTCATACTTTTCTCTGTCTCCCCAAGGTAAATTTTAATAGCTAAATTATGTGCGCGAAATGTTGTTCTTTTATTGCTGTTGTTTTTATATTGCATAGATAAGTTCCACTGCTGTTGCTGCTGGAGGAAAAGGGGGCCCTGTCAAGCAGTTTTGTACCGCTTTTTCCCCTCCCTCTTTTCTTGTGAGAAGAGAAATCAATGAACTTTAAACTTTGGTGACATCTTAAAAAATTTTCCACCTATACTTCGTTTCAGCTTTAGTCCGAGCGCAGACAAAGCTACGTGTGGCCGGAGCCAATCAGAGCGCCGACAATAGGTCACGCGATCTGGCCTGCATTTTTTATCACTCCGCTGCGCCTCTGGTCGTCCGCGCCGCCCGCGCTCGCAGAGTGTTTCGTCTGCTACGGGTGTACCAACGGTAAAACCCCACCCAACATGGTGTCAGAAGTGAGTGAACCTCACTTCTGACACCATGTTTTGTAGTAGGTGGGTTTACTCAGCTATGTACATAGAATGAGATGAAGTGATGCGTCTTGAGTCAGCTCAAAGCCCAGCACGAGATGCAGAGCTACCGCTCTCTATGCGCTTCGTCGTCTTCGAACCCCAGCTATCCAACAGTCTGCTACAGGTTTAAAAAGTGCCTTTTCACGTTCTGAAATTTAGTCACAGGGGATGTCAGTACGTAAGCTGGCCGCTGGTGTCTGTGTCGGAGCTTTCCACCTGTTCGGCATTCCGGCATAGTATCGAGATGTAAGTACACAATGCAAGGTTCCCGATGACCCGGCCGTTGTTTCCTTGTACTGTCTGGATATACCAGGGCTCAAGGCGCAGTCCTTTCCACCAGCTTCTCGGCGTTCAATGTGATCGGCAGGTAAAGGGGTGCCCTGATTTCGCCACATCAGTGAATTGTAGTAGCCCGGACGCTTTTTCTTGTTTACAGCGCATTCGCGGTACGACGCGGCCGGAGTCTCCTGCCGAATTTAAAAGTGACATTCATCACGACCTCTTGCGCCTGACGCCCAAACGTGCTTTTGCGAAAGGACGCTTTGAAGCGACTTGGTGAGGAAAGCAGCGAACCACATGATTCGGCCAATTACGGGAACGAAATCACACAGAAAAACCGAACGCTGCAGCCGTGTTGCCAGCGGATGTACAATGCTAATCACACTTGTCTATAACGCGCGAGCGTGCGGCTTTATCCTGGGAGCGCTAGACTGATGGCATTGGGTGAACTAAGCTAGTCACGTGGTGCAACATGGAACGGCCCGCTCGAGGGGTGTCCTGCCCACTCTATCAGCTGGCAGTGAACGCGGAAGGCTGCTCGCACGCTTTTTGCAAACATCATTGCTCGAAAAAGAAACAAACTAAAGCACGAAGGCGTATCAACGATGTCGTCATCAAAAAACAAAATGTATCATAAAGAACTTTACTTTTATCGCTTATCTATCTGGTGTAATGCTTGCTACTATGCAAAAAAACAAAAGTATATCAATTGACCAGATTCAACAGGGCTGCGCATAGTATCGAGAAAATGCTACACGACCAAAGCACTGATCGCCGACAATGACACCACGAGTGCTGAAAGACGTGCGAACAAGGATAGTGGGAATGAGTGAAGCGGGGTTGTCCCAGCTGATAGAGTGGGCAGGACACCCCTCAAGCGGGCCGTTCCATGTTGCGCCACGTGACTAGCTTAGTCTCCGCAAATGCCACCAGTCTAGCGCTCCCCGGAGAAAGTCGCACGCTCGCGCGTTATAGACAAGTGTGATTAGCACTGTACGTGTTTTCACCAAACCACATGCATTTACATATATTAATAAAAACATACAACTTCACGTATTTATTTTCTTTAGTTGCAAATCATTCTCAGCAGTACACATCTGGAATATTGTGCAATGTGTACGCACAAAACTGCCATTAAAAAAAAATTACTTTTGCCCACTATTTTGTGGTGCGTAGGAATGCTGTTCTCGAAGTTGCGAACCGTCCCTCAGCCTTTGGCTGCGCTCGGACGGAAGCTGAAACGAAGTATAGTCATTTGGTGCCACAAAGGATGTCTTCACCCTGAGACGAACATGTAGGCGCCCCTAACCCAGTCATACAGGTGCGACGAGATGTCCATAAAACGTGCAATTCGCGTAACAAGTGTCGATAAAACGGTAGTGTAAACGAAACGTAAGTCCTCTAAACGTGCTTTTGACGGAATAGGGACCCAGTCGACCCAGTTTTGAGGATATTAGGTTAGGTGGGCGTCGGTTCATGGAGACATTTCGTCTTTCTCAACTATCGTTTTACACAAGTAACGTCGTGTTCTCAAACTTTCTAGTTCTATTCAAACGGCTAGTGTCACCTTCTCACAAAGCTTGTGTTAAAGGGACACTGACACCCCCAAAATATTTTTTTCATTTTTTGCCAAGCGCTTCATTATGGTGTCGGAGGACTACCCAATTACTATTTTGTAACAGAGTAGCGTATTTTTTTAATAAAGCCAAAAAACGCAACTGCGCGAAACCGAAACCGAAACGGAGAAGTGGAGAGGATAGCGGGAGTGGCAGAAGTCACGTGGCTACACCCGAGCGTGCGCTTCTTTTTTTTTTTCCCCTCGGCGTAGCAGACGACATGCGGCGTTAGCGGGCACTGTTTGCGATTCTTTTGCAGTTATGTTTGTTCCGCTCGCTGTTCAGTACTCCAAGATGAGTTGTTTTGTACATTGAAGAGTTGGAGATGAGTAGCGAGTGCCCGTGGTTAATTTTCATGATCGGCTCCGAAAAGAATACACCCAAGATGTTGCGTGAAGAGCTGGCTCACACGTTCTGCGTCCGAAAAAAAGTGGCATTGTGCGACAGAGTTTCCGAAATATCAACGGGATCGGGACCAATGGCTGGCTGCAATTCCTGTAGAACATTTACGGGCACCTCGGAAAGCGGACGCTACCTGATTTATATGCTCCTTGCATTTTGTGGAAATTGATTTCATTGAGTTCGCAGGTGTCACAAATGGAATCCCACACCATTTAGTTCAACGACGTTTCGTCCACAACAATTGTTTGTTAATTTTTGTTTGTTTCTTCAGTTATAATTGTAAAAGAAAAAAATGTAAACATCGAAAAATGTTTGAAAAAAAAAAAAAAAGTGCCATCACCGGGGATTGAACCCGGTCCTGCCGCGTGTGAAGCGGACGTCGTACCCACTGAGCTACAGGGGATCACGTGATAGGGGGGGGGATCTCTTTCCTTAGTAATAGTTCAGCCGGTAAATTGTAAGTTGGAAAGTTTGCTGCCGATTTTCCTCCAGCAAAAGCACTCCCGGGTCGAAGTCGGGAAGCACCACGCATTGGCGACATTCGCACCTAGTAAAGAAATCGTACGCGTGCATATTCAACTCGAAGTAGACGCGTCGTGCTTGAAGTTTGCGCGAGCGATGTCTTCAGCCACGAGAAGGGAGCGACGGCTCGGCGACGTCTTCGTGCAAGTCAGCTTGGTGGTCGGGCGTGTCGTACGGGAT
This sequence comes from Ixodes ricinus, assembly GCA_037355805.1. Taxonomy (NCBI): domain Eukaryota; kingdom Metazoa; phylum Arthropoda; class Arachnida; order Ixodida; family Ixodidae; genus Ixodes; species Ixodes ricinus. The sequence continues at coordinate 73,306 of JAZHYW010008378.1, forward strand.
GAATACCAATTCTTTTGATCAGTCCCAAATTTCTCTTTTAATGGCAGACAGAATTCGCCGGTACCGCGAACGACAGTTCTGAAGTAGAGGTCCCGCGCCGTCGTCCGCTGCCATCGCCGTCACCGCGAGTCTCACGATACGCGAAACGACGCACGCACAGAATGCTTCCGGTTCTCTGTGGAACTTTTTTTCAATCAACGTATTTGCAGCTTTTTAGAAGCCACAAAAATGGGTTTCATATTTTTTTCTATTTTTAATATTGAGTGTGTGCCTTCAGTGACCAACGACTTTCATTAAATTTGGTGGTCGCATCGATACCTTCGAAAACGGCCCGTGACCACGGGAAAAGAGAGTGAGCGAGACTCGAACCGGCCAGTTCTTGATCGGCGGTTTTCGGGCGGAAAGAAACCGAATTTCGAGTCGCAAATTGTGTTTTGGGTAGTTGGGCTCTCATATGTCATGTACAACTAAAAACCTCGGCGAGCATAAATAGCCTGTCAGTGTCCCTTTAAGGTAAGGGCGCTCTTGGCGACATTAGGCTTAGGTAGACATCGGCGCGTGGAGTTTTCCGTTCATCTTTCAAACCAGGTATCTTCATGTTCTCAAACGTTGAATCACAACCGCTAGCGTCACATTTTCACGGAGTTCCAGCTTTCTGCGACACGCACTTCATTTACGCGGCTAAAAAGACGCTTCGCCGTACACGCCACCCGTACTGTCAAACCATTGTCCGCTGGAGTCGTGTGGCCGCCTGGCTAGTAGAAAACAAAACTTACGAAATCCCTCGTGCAGAAAGTCTAGGGCCAAAAGCTCAAGTTGCGATCACGTCGTGAACGTGTGGAAGATCGGGCTTACCAATCTGCGAAGCTCGCTCTCGATGCAGTGAAGGTAGTGAAGGCGGTGAAGGTTCTTACACGAAGACGTTAACAATCACCACGTGCGTCCTCCGCATCCACCGACTCGTGACTGTCAACGTGTCAACTGTCATCATAATCAGAAATTTTGCAAAACGCGCTTCGGCGACTTCAGCTTACGGATTGGCTTGAAAGAAGCCAGGCTCTAAATGAATTTTTCCACAATTCTTACCGAAAAAAATATAAGTAAGAAAACAAAAATCGAGGTTTTTCATTTTTATTCTCACACCTATTTACCGAAAGCTTCATATTCTTGCGCAAAGTTTTAATCTAGCAAATCATCAGCTTTAGAGAATCCAACTATGTAAGACAATCCAATCCAGTCATTTCAAAACGAAACCAGATAATTGGAACGCATTCGCACGAACTTTTCTCCGGCGTACAGGAGCACTGTAACCGGAGGCTAACCAAATATGTCAAGCTTCACGAGAAGAACGTCGCTACTATGCACCAGAGCTATGCACGACACCGACCATACTATCCATACCTCGCTAGAGGTTGGGCATGGAGAGGAGCGACAATGGTTTCGATTTAGATTGTCTGAGTGGCGAAGTATTGCATGTCAACACTACATAAAAAGAAAGCCAGCGACCGCTTGCACCGCACCCATTCATCTTCGAGAGCAATGAAACACGGACCATGTGCCCTTGAAGGAACGTACTTTAGTCACTGCACCCCATGATCGCAGGTAAAAAAATAAAAGACGTTTACACAATAGACCGATCTCACTAGTCCGTCTGACTACGCCACCGCTGCCACAATGCATCCAGGGAACTTTAGTTTTTCTGCACGTGCGACAACCTCGCTGGAGCTCTGCGCGTGTGGAGCACGAGAAGGCGCGAGCCCTCGCATGCACAGGCGTCTTGCCCCTGTGAACTAAAGTTATGGCGGCGACACGCATGCGCCGAACGCTTAGTGAGATCGGTCTATTCTCTGTAATGCCGAATAAGAGCAAAGCTCGTGAGGCGGAGGAGGGGAGGGTATGCCTTTCCGTACGCTCCCCTCCCACTTAGAGGGAAATTTTCGCTAAATTTTCCGTAGAATTCAGTGAAATTTTTCCTTTAAATTTAGCGGG
>JAZHYW010008380.1:0-35797 GCA_037355805.1 Ixodes ricinus
ATCCGTGATTGACGATTTGCGAGCCCCGTTTCAAAGCTCTTAGATACATTTCTAGGCAATTTGCGATTGTAAGGATACACTGAAACTTCAATTTCCGGATACTTTGTTTTGTTCACACGAGATTGCGATTTACAACAACAAAACACGCAGCCGATGAAAAGCGCTCCCTCTGACTCATAAAGCATCGCCCCGCGCGCCTCTTGGAAGCTCTTTGAAGTCTCGCAGTTTGAGGGGCGTGTGCGGTCGATTCTCTTGTTAGCGGTGGCACGAATCGGTCAGAGGATGATGTCGGGATCATCCAAGGTTAGTTTTAACAGCGATAACTTGACAGGTAAGCCTGGAACAACCACAACTGAGCGTCGGTAAGGCTTGTTTTGGTATCGGTTTTGGTTCACAGTCTGTGCTGGTTGTCAATGCATCTGGTGGTTAGATAAGATACTCTAGATTCCGTTTTTGTAAAGCTGTTTATTTTTTTTCCCAACGAGATGTCTATTTTTTATAATCGAAATGCGCAGCCGAGGAAGATCGTTTATCGCGCAGCGAACCTCTTCGGGAATTTTCGAGGTCGGGCAATTCAAGGTCGATTTATTTCCTGATTCTTGCAGAAGTTCGAAGATGTCGGTTTATTAGATTTAGTTGCGACAGTGTTGATTTGTCAGATAAACCCGGGACATCCATAATCGAGCGTCGGTAAGGCTTGCTTTGGTTTCGGTTTCGGTTCATATTTTTTGCTTATCTCGCGTGAAAGTCTGAAGGGGGTGCATTTCAGGGCAAGTTATCGTGTCTGGTGGTTAGAATAAGAGCTCTTGCATTAGTTTTGCATAGTTATTTCTGTTTCCACGATGATATAGCGATTTATTATATTTAAGGGCGTAGCCAGAGCAAGAGCGCTCTTCGCGCGGTGTGCCATCCCCTGAGGCGTCTGAAACACGGTGATAGAGATACTCCATGTGGCGTAACGCTGCGCCTCCATCAAGGAGCAGCCGTGGCGAAGATCGGCATGCGATTCTACCACCTGCCGCCAGGGCAACGCTGTGCAGGTGTCCCCGGTTAGCGTTTTGTTTCTGGCCACACTATAAAAAAAGGGAGTCACCTTAACCTTTTTGTCCCATAGGACGCAGCCCAAAACTTCAGTTCGACGTACAGCGCACTATAGTCGAACAGACGGCCCCAAATTTTACGAGGGGCTTGATGACGGTGCGATATAACTTATGAAATAGCTAAAGTACGTATCAAAAACCACAGAAAGAAAACACTGAGGTTTTGCAGGAGGGCCAAGAAAACCCCGATTATATTTCTTGTAGTCAGTAACACGTATATTAGCTATTTTAATAAGTTGTACCACACGGCTATCAAGCCTCTCGTGAAAGTTATTACCGTCAGATCGACGTCAGTGTGCTGTACGTCGAACTGAAGTTTTAGGGTGTTTATATGGGACGATGGGTGTAAAAGTACACCCTTTTTTTAGAGTGCAGTTTCCCGTTCCGGAAGTTGCCGGCAATGGGAAAGAAGTGCTTATCTCCAAGGTGCAACGCGGGTTACAAAACGTGAGCGGAGACCTTGCCTCTTTTTACTACTCTAAAGAAGAGGACGGCCTCAAAGGTATGGCGTGTCGCGATCCCATGCAAAGATCGCTTGCGGCATTCTTCAGACTTCGTCTGTGAGAGACATGTTGAATCAAGGTTTTGTTTGCAAAGCGGTAAGAAAAGCGCCATTTACAACACTGGCTTAGCCAAGGTGAGGCTTACGGGAACTTCAGCACCCCCCCCCCCCGAAACCCAGCCGACCCTATAATATACAGATGCATTTTGACATCGCCTTTCCGCACCCCCAGTCAAGAACATGCCAGCCACCTCAGCCCCCCCCCCTCCTCTAAAAATATTCCTGGCTACGCCACTGCTTTACAAGGGCCAGGTCTTCGTGAGTGGTCGAAGGAATGCCGCTCTGGCAAAAGAGGCAATGCCAACAAAGTTTCCGGGCTACCCATGCTACCTAGCAAAAAACGAAAAAAAGAAAGAAAAAGCAACCACGAAACGTCGGGCGAGCGGCACATTTGTATTATATTCAGTTTTATTTCCCCTGGTGGCGCGAGTGTAGTGCACAATTGCTTTTACTTCGTCAAACGTTTATTGCCTCTGGAGTAAAAGGTGTTTACTTTCTGAATTTTGTTAACAAATCAGTTCTCTGTTCTTTAAATATTATCTGAAGATCGAAGTCTATTTATGCCGCGTCTTTGCATCCTTGCATTCGCTCACCGGAACTAACATTCACTGAGTCCTCTCAGCAGGTCAACATCATTGGAGAGTTTTAGTACACATGTAAGATTATGACGCCTGATAGATAAAAGGAGCACGACATGCAAAAGCACTTTTCGTTCATTGTGTATAGGTGTGATTCGTGGACATATACACTAGTATATCATAAAAAGTATGCCAATAACACGCGTCGTTTCACTTTTTCTTTATTCTAAAGTAGACTTGTTTGTTCAAACGAGGGAATAATTTTGCCTGGTGTGGAATCGGGGTGTATTTAAGTAAGAAAATAATATACCGTCGCCACAACACGAGTTCAGCGTCCCATCCCTTCCAGTCGATTCTGAGCACTTCGCATGCCAATAGTGCGCTTGGATCCGAAGGCGTGCTCCGTACACCCTCCAACATTTGCCATTCCGCACTGAAGCGCGCGATCTCATTATCCCAGCATGCACGCGTGTCTTGCTTGACAAACAAAGAAAGTACGCACCATATGCAAATACACTGAAAATGACACCGCCCAGAAGCCTCCTTGGAACGGTTCGTAGCCTCAGATAACATTAGCGAATATCCACCGCCGCTTCGAACTGCCATGTTTAACTGCCACGTTCAGTTTAGCACGTGCAAAGCTTCGCTTCAGTCTTTGAACAGTTCACCTTCACCCTCCATGTAGCAGCCTCGCATCGTAGACCTCGACGACCATGGCGCCATCTGGTGGCGTGCATGAGAAACAGGAACCAAAGTTAAACCTCCGTAGACGGCGTTAATACACCAGAGCCTTCTTACACTGTGGCCTGAACTATCGTGATACGTGAAGGTCTGCGGTCGATTTTGTTGAGGACACTAGCACGAGCGAGTCGAAAGATGATGTCGAACATTTTATTTTTAGCTACAACAGCGATTATTCGTTTATCAGCCGACTGTGCGTGGGTATGGCTTGTTTTTGTTTTAGTTTTCATGTTCTTTGCTGATCTCGCGTGCAAATCCGGGGGATTTGTGCTGGGTGTGAATGCATCTGATGGTGACATTGGACAATCTAAATTTAGTTTCTGTATAGTTATTTTTTTCCTACTAGATGGCGATTTATTGTGAACATACACACAGCCGAGGAGATAGGGCTTCGATTAGATAGCGCGAAGAGATAGCGCGCCACGTCGCGAACATGGCGTCTACACAAAAAGATCTTCGGGGATTCCCATCTGAGTCGAAGGATTTCACAGAGGAGAAGAGAACAAAACGAGGTGATGTCTGGTGGCTATGGGATCAAATTGTATTATACCTTCAATGAAAAGACCAATGTATTGTGCCGGCGATGAGCACTGTACATACTGAACAACTGCATCAACCCCCCCCTCCCCCTAAAAAAAAGAATGGAGAAGCGAGGCAACCGGAAGATATGTTACAAATTGTATAAAGTTGAGCACAAGACCATATTTTTCTGCAGAACCCGCTACGTTTACGTGTGTTTTACAGCGTCCAGGAACTGCTTTACCAAATGGCATGCATGCCACTATTCTTGATACTATGCGTTACAACTTAACTTTTTTATCTAGAACACTGATATTTGCCGCCTTTCTTTCTATTGAAATTTGGTATATTTTGAAGATATATCAGTTGTCAGTGTTGCCGAAATATCTGCATATATTTTTTTAAATTTCTGTTGTGCTGGCCGCAATAGTTTTCGCTTTCAGAAATTAAATAACGCGTCCTTTATTAAGCTCTTATTTTATGGTTATGTAATGAAAAATTATATTTATTGTGCTACGTTTTGACATATTGCAACAAATTTTAAAAGAATATGTTGTTTTTAGAAAAAGAATACTGGGACACTCCAAGATTGGGCAGTTTTCCCATGGTAAGGATAGAGTCAAAAGGAATTCACATAAGCCGGAACAATCATTTGACTAGTATATCTCAAAATTTATATTGACTGCAGCGAAAATGATAATATTAGTTTTCTGCAGACGAGATTCTCCTACGGTAATGATTACAACCGAATATATAACATGTTTGTATAGACAACTGAGAAATGACTAGTTAAAATTTTTAACCTTGGTTTTCTAATTTTAATTTTCAGACTTCTCTTGCCGGACTGCTTAGCTATTAAATTCCGATATGATTACCTTATAAATTCAGAAAACAAACTACCAGGAGACTACTTTGATGGAAATTTGTTTTGTAAAACTCACCACCCTTCGTTGCCCTCCATTTTTTATCCCCAGGTAAGATAAATATTCACTTCATAGTCGACACCTAATTTTGAATAAGATGTTTTTTTCGGAAAGTAACCATCAATTTCTTATTAATTAAAATGTAGGTGCTTTAGGACAATGGTACCTTACTCGCCTTCAAAATACTCCTCAAGGGAGCCAACAGATTTATGCCAGTGTTCCTTCCATTTTCAAAGCATGCTGCTAAGCTCATTTTTGGGATCGCCTTTAGCGGCTTCCTTCCTTATGTTCTAATCTCGTCAATGGTCTCGAATGTACAACTCTTCAACTGCAATTTATATTTGGGAAAAGAATAAAGTCGCAGAGAGCCATGGTCTTGGCTGTTAAGGGGTTGGCATACCCGGGAGAAGCAGTGTTTCACAAAAAAGCCCAGAAGAGACGTGACAAACGGGTGGGTGCATTCTCTTGATGATGCTGCCACAAGCGACCACAACTCTGGTCTTACTATTCTTATGGAATTTCATCGCCGGCGAAGAACTCGCGTGTAGTATTCTTTAGGGGAACACCGAAAGTATAAGGCACGGGTGAGACGAAGGACGACGTAAACTTTCTTTCAACTACAAACAGTACAATAAAGCCACAGCGATGTTTTTCTTTTGTTTTTGTTTTTGAAATCACAACCCAGAGTAAGCAACAAAAGAAATAGACATGGAAATGGGACAAGGAGTGAAAGAATATGACCTTTTAAAAATTTAAAATATTAGAAGATAAAAAAAAACATGACTTGACGGTAAAAACTACATTGCGTCCTAAAATTATAAACAAACGGCTATATCATTTCCGGAGGCAAGAACGCAGTTTCGTCTTGAGTTAAGACCACTGACGGAAAAGGAAAATTGTTGTCGGCTTTGTTCATGGTGAATGTTTCTATTATCTTTCTGCCGAACCTGCTATGGTGCCCTCCTACGGTGCTGGTTCGCTCAAATGATGGAATGCACCCACTGCACAAACGGGAATAAAAGTCGATAATGTGATGCGAGTCACCGCGGAGGGTCATACGAATTTCAATCGATTTTTCCGAAGTCGATGGTTGACGCAACTTGCAGTTTGCCCAATGTATTGGTCCCCACAACCTAATGGAATAGAATAAACTTACTTCTCGTTCGGATGCGACGAATTTGTTTGCGTGCTTGACAGCTCATTCCTGTCGACTTCTTGTCATTGTTAACTCTTTTACAGAGCTGTTTTAAACGCGTTCTGCAAGAAACAAAACGTTGTGTGATGTACCGGGGGAAAATCGCCTTCAAACTGTGCGCTGAGTTAGGTAGCGTCGCGGCTGATCCCATACGGAAGGAAACAAAGTGCGCGTGGTGAGAACGAAAGAAGAGGGACACAAGCGGCGTGGGAGCGAGCGGAGCGGGACAATCGAACCAGGCTGGGCAGTGCGAAAACGTTGAACTTCCACTGTCGGCCAGGCCTCAAGAGGTCCAATCAAGTCTGCTGCTTCCCGACGGGTCTTGGCTAGTCGAGGACTGACTTGACTTTGTTTTGAGCAGTGTTGGTCTGCACATCTGGCACCCAGCAAGAACGAAAACTCCCGCTGCGAATCAAGATTCCTTTAACATCAAGAGACCTCAAGACCGAAACGCTCCTCGCCACCCGACTCAACCCAACCCCACGGTATCTACACCAGCCTGCGGCCAGGATCTAACTTTCTCACATTTGTAACTTTTCAGATCTTTTCTTTCTTTCGGTAGTATATATTTGTGTATTTATGCTTTCATTTCATCTAATTATTTTTATGATCAACGAGTAGTTTTCGTTCCAAAGATACAACGTGCCATCTAACTTACTATAGAAGTCACGAACAACACTGCGACAGTATTGAGTTGACGGCAAAACAGTGGATTTCATGCTCTGAGACAGTATTGTGCGGCTAACATGAATTAATTCAAGTGTCCTCAGACGATCAAGGACTAACCTGTGGTGCTGAGCATGGAGACTCGTGGGGTCGCTCTATAATAATCGCCGCCCGATCGTTCCCTGCTTCGCTGGCCTCCCAGAAGTGACGCAACGTAACGAGAAGACGGCGATTCGGTTTACTGTACGTCCCTGCTGCCCAACCACGAAAGGCGGCACTCCGGGCTCCGTGTCCAGGCCTGTGGATCGTCCTACCCACACCAGCTGTGCGTAGGCTGGCTGCTCCGGGTTATTATAGCCAAAGTCTCGGTGCCGAACCGCTCCGGGATCGCCATGTCATAGACCAGTGTGGCCAGGGCTCGCCGTTTATGCCGGTCCTGGTCCGATCCTTGCTGGTATATTGCTCCGGGGATCACCATGGGCCAGTACCGGCTCCCCCGTTTCTACCCGGCCCCAGCCTTGCGCAGCGCGCTCTGTCACGCGCCAGCTCGTGCATTCTCGGCCGACCGCTTGTCACGTGACCTCAGCCCTGTCGTCTTCCATACTCGTCTCCCACACCTTCCCCTCCTCAAGGCACGGATTTCAGTGGACATCCGGTTCTAGGATTCTCATAGGCTTCAGAGGGAAGTTATTCCCAGTCAGGTATGGTGTCTTCGTCAATGGACTGGGGAGGCAGAGGTGTCGTCTGAGGTGTCGGGAGAGACGGCTGCTATTGGTGTTGCCGGAGTAGGCCACGTTGTAGCGTCCGAAAGAGGCGTAGGTTATGGTATGACCCTCGGCGTCCATCTTTGTTGGTACTGGCGTCAGCTGGATTCTTCTAGCGAAGCCGCGGCAGACAATGTCAACAGCCTCCTGTTCGTCGCTCGCTGTCCCATTCACCGCGATGCAGCAGGGCGCCTGCTCTAAGCTGGTCTCTCCGATGTGGACGCAGGTGCCTAGTCCCGCGTGGATGTCGTCGAGGGCGCACAACAACCCGCGTCCGTAGGGCTCTGCGGGGGCGCGATGCCCTTTCGGCTTTTCGTCGTTCTGCCGGCTGGTCACCGCCGGTGCCGCCGTCTTCATGAACGGCTACCCCAGGGTCTGCCAGGCCAAACCAGTGTCAGCCATCCTGAGCACTTTGGAAAACGGATGAGCCCGTGTATCCTCCCGGGGGACTTCCCGGGTGACGCCGTCTATAGCGGACATTCCGGGAAGTCCTTCTGCGCAGGATAAAGTGTTAGAACCCCACACTACGAACAAACACTCTGCCGCAGATTGTGGCAGCGGTGATAGCCTCTACTGCAAAATTGCTTGCCGACTACTTGTCGACGGGGTTGTCAACCAGTGCGGTTAACTCAGCGAGTCCGCATCCCAGAGCTCGCCCCTGACTCGCGAGGAACAGGGTATTTTCTGTGTCCTATACCGCAACTCCATGTTAATCATCTTCCCCATCGCGACAAGTAGTATTCCTTTACAGTCAGCGATGTCAACCGGGCGAGACTCCTCGTATTTATCTCGCCGAGCAACACTAGAAGTGTGACACAACGCTCGCGTATTTACCTCGTAAGAGCCCTCTCACCTCGGAGCAAGCAATGAGGCCAAACCACCAGCTGCATTGCTCGGAGGATGAGTTTTCCTCAGGACTAAGTAACGATGGCGTAACCCAGTCCAATTGTTGCGCAAGCGAAGAGATCCAAAGCCCGCGGCAAGATGGCCCTACCAGACCTGCATTTCGCAACGGCCGCGTATACCGTGTGCGACCCGATGTAAGCCTCGGAGTTCCGTCCCGTCCAAGTACATCCAGGGTCTAGGGACGCATCGGCCCTCGGAGGGGTCGGCAGCTCAGCGAGCAAGCCCGATAAAACCGTTCGTGCCTCGGGGCAAGCTTGACAGCTACAAGCCCACCGGAATGTCTCCTGCTTCATTCTCGGCCATATTGTGATGCGACGTAACTGATGAAATGTCTTGCTGCCACTGCCCCGAACTGCCAGTGGGAAGCCAAAAAAGCATCCGGTAAATTACCTCCGTAGCTTTCTAGGAACCACCACTCTGAAGAGACTGTTGTTTCTCTGCCCTTCATCGTTCATTGGGATGACGCGAAGAAACAAGCCGTCTTGGCTCAAGCAGGTAAGAATCGTAGTGCTCATTAACTCGCCTGCCAGCTATTCCGGTGTAAACTGCAATTTCCGCAATTTTGTTTACTCCGGCTGACCTGCTCGTCCGACAGCGTTCCCGGTGTCAACTGCTGTTCTCGCAATACTTCGGACTCCCGCTGACAAATTCGTCCGCTAGCGTTCCCGGTGTCAACTGCTATTTCAAAAAAATATTCCTACACCGGTTGAAAAACTCATCCGCAAAAGAGTTATGGGTGTCAAATGCTATTCTCGCAATTTTACAGACACCCGCTGACAAACTTCTCCGCCAGCCTTCCCGGTGTCAACTGCTATTCCCGTAATTTTTCATACACCCCCTAACAAAACCGATCTCCTCCCCGGGCCTCGATAAGCTCTTCCTTGCTCACCACTTCACCCTGAGCCACGATCTTTGGTCCCCTCGTGCAGCGCCCTCAATCTGAAACGAGTCCTGGTTGTTTCACCTCCCGCCAGCTGTAATCCTGCCTTCCAGCGAAGTGGCGCTGCCTCTCCTCCGGCTCCGAAGACGACATTCTTACATCTTACCAGCACTGCTCGTCACTCCCCTGATTGCACCAACCACTATTCTGGGGTGCTCCAGAGAGCGCGTCCGCAAACATGTCCTTCGAGTCCTTTCTGTACTTGACTCGAGGAGGCACTTGCTGAGCTCTGCTGTGAGAGAAGTCGCCAAATTTCCGACGAGCTTTGTCTCAACGGGCATCATTAGCGTTAGTAAACAACCCGCTCAACGAGTCCGTGGGACCCCCTGGGGACTACCAGAAGCAGAATTACGCCGACCAGGCCCCACGTTTGGCGCCATTTTTAGGTGGGGTCGCTCTATAATATTCGTCATCCAATCGGTGTGTGCTTCGGTCGTCTCCCAAGGATTGACGCGACACAACGAGAAGACAGCGAATAGGTTTACTGTACTTCCCGGTTGCCCGTCCTCAGGAGCCGGCAGTCCGGGCCCTCCGATCCTAGTTGTCGCCCGTTCTTCAGAGCTCGCAGTAGGGGTCCGTGTCCAGGTCTGTGGAACGTCCTTCTCACTCCAGCGATGCGTAGGCTAGCTCTTCCGGGCGATCATAGTCGGAGCCTCGCTGCGTAACAACTCAGGGATTGTCATGGCCCCGACCGATATGTCTATGGCTCGCCGTTCCCGCCGGTTCTTGTACGAATCTCGCTGGTAGACCGCTCCAGGGATCGCCATGGGCCGGACTAAACCCACTGGATCCTGGAAAAGTAACGCCATTGCCTTCCCCACCTGCTAACCAGACAGAAACAGATACTAATATACATACGACCGAAACCCCGCAAGGCGATTGGCTAATTTGTCTACGTTGCCATGGAATTTGCCATCCTGGTCCGTTCAAATGCTTCGAAGCTTCCATGGGGTTGTTCTAAACCAGTCGCGCCAAGATCACCATGGAACATCATCGTACTGAAGGCGTTCCTCGCCAATAGAAGCGTCTTTGGCACTGTGTATGCAATCAACTTCGAGTGCCTCAATGTCCTTCTGTTTTGGGTGATGCCATCGTTTGTAGTACCCGATGCCGACAGCACGCGCACACAAGGCAAACACAAAGAAATCGCAGGAAACAAAATGTCGCCTTAGCATAGTCAGCGTCACGAGCGCGTGCAGAGACACGCTGTTTCACGCTTTGAGAACAAAAAATAAAAATAAGCGTTCGAAACAAAATGGCCAGATGTCATCACCCCAATCAAAGCGCACATGGAGGCACCCTAAATCACCTTATCAATCATGCCCAGGGGCACGGATATCTTACAATTATATTGTTCTTCCTGCGTATTTCAAGAGAGTAAAATTATTTTTCAGCGCCTCCAAGCACCGACACAGCATGTGGTGGTGGTGACGAAGATGTACGCTTGTTTCGCCGGTGTGTAGATTGCAAAATATCGATATACAAGAAACGTCTCCATAAAGCAATACCCGACACCAGAGAATTTAGATCGGCTCACCAAGAACGAAGGGGCCAAGGAGAAATTGCTCATTTCACGGACCAAAATGGCTACCACACGGGGAGCTCGGCGCTAGTTTCCGAGGATCCAGTGACCTTAGGCAGGACCGGCTCGCATCGTTCCTGCCTGCTTCCAGCCTCACGCCGCACGCTCTATCACGCGCCGGCTCGTGCCTCTTCGGCCGACCGCTTGTCACGTGTCCTCCGTGTCGTCGTCTTGGAGCCTAGTCTTCCACAAGCTTTTTTCTTATAGGTGGGGACATGACTTCGAAAGGAAGGAAGACGAAAGGAATTGGAAGATGCCGTGTTTTACTGATTCAGAGTGAGCAACTTAAAAGGGAAGCACCGGCTTCCTTGACCTCTATTGAAATGCCCAGCACAAACCCGATGGATTATGATGAAGACGCAGCTATGAGTACTGCAAAGCCTCTAGCGACTGGTTTTCCATGGTGAAAGTAAGTCCAGGAGAACAAGACATGCAAGTCGACTCATATCACCTGACCGTCGTCCATTCTCACACGTGCAGTGATTGCATCTATGTTTTCAGCGAACGAGTATCAAAGGAGGGCACCATAGCAGGTTAGGAAGAGATATAATAGAATCATTCACCAAACAAAGCCGCGGCAATGTTTCTGCTACGTCACTCATTTTAACACGAGATGAGATGGCGTTTTTTCTCCGGAATCGACATAGCCGCTTGGTCGCAATTTAAGTAAGTGATAAAGCTCCGACCGCTAAGTCATTTTTTTTTAATTCAATCTTTCAAATTTTTAAATTACGCTCGCCTTCCTTACCTCGCCCCCTCTCCATGTCTCTTTCGTTTATTTTTTTACTGTGAGGCGTGATTCCGAAAGACGATCGTTGTGACTTTATTTACTGCAGCTAGTTGAAAGGAACTGTACGTCGTTCCTCATCCCACCTGTGTCCCATTGTTTTGGTGCTTTTTAACTGAACCAACACGATGGTCAGCCTACATTAGTACTCATTGTTTATTGCTTCACCTGAAGTAGCCTACTTGTGATGGACGACGTCTTTGTGACCAAGAAAGGACGTCAACACTGGAAGCGTTGGAAATATTCAGGCGATGGTGGCGCGACGGTGGTCGGGGGAGGGGAAGGGAAGGGGGGGGGGGCGCCGGCGGTGATTTCGTGGCCCCTCCCCGTATTGATTCGATTAAATTTCTTAACTGTCTGGTGCGAGGGGGCGCTCGCCCCCCCCCCCCCCCCTCTGCTACCTCTGTTTCGACGCCACTTGTCAACACTACCTTCGCGTGCTGCGACCCATCGGTACTTTCTTCAAAAATAACGGCTCTGGTGAGCTCCATTGGCTAGACTGAGCTTTTATTTCAGGGTCAGGGGTATAAATGTGACTGATCTATTGGTATAATCATCTTTGGGAACTCTGTGTTGTTACTCGTGGTTTCAAGCAAGGCATGTTCCACTTCAGCACGAAGATCCTTCTTCACTTGCGATAGAAGCTGAGGGGCGAATTTTGCCACTACACGTTTCATGACCAGATCTTCCGGAAAAATGCTTACAACTGTTGTCCGTGGAATCACCGGGTCCTTTCCAATGTCTCTTATTGTCATTCGCTGGTTTTCGTTGAAAGCAGTTTGCACGCGCCTCATGCTGTCTGGTGCTCTGGCTCTCGAGGATCTTTCAGACCACGCTTGGCTCTTAACGCACCCGCACCAAATATTTATACGGGCATTACCAACTAACAATGTCCGCTGGTGACTATTGCAGTTTGAAGTGAAAATTGACGTATGTCCCTGAACGAACTCGCTCAGTCACAATTAATCTGGCTACACCACGGCGCTTTACCAGATTAAACAACGCATCGCTGCCGATGAAGTGAACGAAAGCAAAGTGATTATTCACGTAAGCGCTGTAGAGTTTTGTCAGACTGTATCTCTCCCAAATGATATGGGAGCTGTGTCTCAGGTTAGCATTATAATTAAAGTGGCTGAAGACTTCCGGACTGGCATTAAATACTCTGAAATGTTCAAGGAACACAAAATGCATCTGACACTAATTATTCTGCTCGTAAATGGTGGGAAAAAGAACCCTGAATAGCAAACCAAGCAAGTCAAACCAATAGAAAAAGGAGTCGCTTTGCGCCAAAGGAAGCGTAATAAAAAGAGGCTCGAAGTGCACCTAAGCACTTCTTATGAATTGCGAATGCGAAAGCATGCAGAGCCGCTCGTCCGCTCCCTTATTTCGATTGCAGCGTATTAGCGTCGACGGCAGAGCGCGCCCTCTCCTCGCCACTCTAACCTTGGACGTCTCGTGTTAGCGGCGCGCTGACAGACACGCAGCGCCATGGGGTGGCGGTCGTTGAAACTGACGCGCAGCGGCCAATGGGAGCCTCGTCGACGCGCGCCAGCCGATGGGACCGAAGCCGAAATCCGTCAGCTTTACTCAGCTCCTTTGAGATCGGGGAAAATATAGGTGCCGTTTGGCTCGGCTTTTCGCGTGGTTTCATAGCTGGGAGCTGGCTTAACTTCGAGAAAGTATTTAAGGTGCCGTTTGGCGCGGCTTCAAAGCTGATGACGTCGGCTCACTCCGTGGCACAGCTAAGTCTTTCGCTCTAAAACTTTTCGGAAGGTGCTCTGCTAAAACTAAGACCCGGCTCGGCGACCCCCGCGGAGAGGCTCGGCGCGGATCTTCGGCCCCTGGGGGAGGTAGGTGCCCTCGCCGATGCATTGCAGTTCACGAAGCAATTGGACGCGTTTACGGATTTGTAGGTTTTAAGTCGTCCTAAGGTATATGAACCGGGCTTGTCGAATAAGTAGTCTTGAAGACGCGCGCACGATACCTTTAGCAGATTTGTCGTTTTCTTGTGGAACAAATGCACGCTCTTTTCGCCCAAGGTAACAGGAAGGGCTGTCGATCCCGTGCAAGTGAATTTCAGGAGCCATTCTGCGTAGAGTAAAGTGTTAGAACCACACATGAGCTATTCGCCCCGCAGCAGATTGTGGCAGCGGCCATAGCCTCTACAATACTCCTCTCGGAAGTTCGGCCATTTTCTTGTTTTTGCTCAACTCCGCTCACCCTGTATGAAATATTATTTGCTTCCTTTTCTTGTCTCAAATATTCCACACAAGAGCGCTGCGAGCTCTGTCCACAGCAACGCTTAAACGAATGACATAGTCGTTTCAGTGCCGTCGTTACTTGCGTCGTCGATGCACCCACCAAGGACACGCTGCCGAGATTGCTTCGACATGATTGAAACGCCTGTGTCACTTTTCCAAGTGTCATTACGGGCTGGGCCTGTGGCGCCTTCTCTTCGCGCAATTTTTATATCTGGCCAAAATTGTGAAATTAAATGTAAATCTCTACATGGCTATTACATGTTAGTAGAACATTTGAGTTGATCTGACCTACAGTTGTAAATGCCATCAATACTTTACTTACAGACCTCTAAAATGTGTTAATAACGAAAGCTAATTAACGGAGTTTTGGTAATTAGTCAAATTACCTTCAGGATTATTCCCTCGTCTTATGTCTGCAGAGCCTTATACCAACAAGGTGAAGACTGCGCTCGTCTAACTCAACCCCATTTGCTAAAAATGTGTTCAAATTAAACCGAAACACCCTGTATATCTATGGCACAGCCAAGAAAGATATTCAGGTCGAAACATCAGGGATATAAGATTCAAGCTCAAGGTCATAAACTCTGACTTGCAAAACTAATCGTGCACAAGATCGCTGTATGATAACATAAATGGTGCGCAAACGACGTACTCACCATTATCAGGCTATTTGTTTATAACATCAAATTTGGAAAAAAACATATGTTTACTTTTGACTTTTTTGTACGAGGGATCATACAAGTAATTATTCTGACAAAATTTGCACCTCGTCAAGTATTTGAGGGGCATTGTGTAGTGAAGCGTCAGGACGCTTGAGGAATTATTATGTTAATCTACATATTGGGATTAAGTGTTTTCTTTTACCTCAAAATGAATTGAAGCGTAAACGCATGCAGTTGTTTTCTTGATTCAAAAGGTTTGAATTGAAAGGACACTAATTAGATCTGTGCAGAATAATCTTGAATAAGCACTGATATAATAGATGTTTAACTTTTCGCACCCTTGCGGAATTGGCCTCGCTTTACCGGTTGCTTGCATTGTACGCAGCCGCAAGACCCTTTGGACCTCCTACAATGCAAGATTCAATGCAGAGTTCGAACTGATGCATACGGTTACGGAGGCTACATATTCTACCCTCATTTCGCACCTGAAGGATTGACTTGCTACGGAGAAAGGGCGGTGCGTAGGGCGTTATGGTGTTAACGTTTTTTACAGATCAAAATATAGTTTTTCTTCTATTATTCACGATGCGATAAACATGAATAACGTATGAATCTTGTTGGAGAAGGGTGATGACAAGATAGATCTAATATGCGTAACTAACTGCAGGAACGCAAATCTAAAAGAAGAAAAAGAAACTATGCATAAGGCAAACAAATGAAGGCTTTCGCATATAAAACCACGATATTTATAAACTAACTATGCGTTGCTGTTTACAGAATAGTAAGAGCCTGTAGGCTTTCAACGAAACCATTAACAATCTGTGTGCATTAAATACTTTGTTTTTAGGTAAAACGTTAACCATCTTTAATTGTCTCTACATTAATATTTTATTTCTAAATATTTTCCCGTCTTAGTTGTCTAAGCCTAGAGAGAAGTAACGAATGCAGCCGCTATTTCCGTAGGTATGTTAAAGGGGGGGGGGAGGGAGGGGGTGCAACGATTTCTGGACTTCTGTCAAAAATTTGTGGAAGTTGCCCTCCGACACTTCTGAAGTAAAGAACAGAAAACCGATTTCGCCTGCGTGTCCTAGTTGTGCAAAAAAAGAAAAAGACGTCTACACCTCCCTGTAACGCCGAATTAGAGCGCAGCTCTTGAGAAGGAGGAGAGGAGGGTATGGAGAGGAGGGTATGCCCCTTCTTCTCATCCGAACCCTCTCCTCCTCCCCTCCTCATCTACTCCTCCCGTGTTCCTCGCCTCCTAACCCTCTTCTACTCCCGTCCTCCTCCTCTCTCTTCCCCTTCTCTCTCCTCCTCCCTCTTTCTCCTCCTCCCCTCCTCCTTTCTCCTCCCCTCCGTTTCTTCTTTCCTCCTCCTCTAACCTCCTCCCTCCTCCTCCCCCTCCCCACTCCCTCCCGCGCGGTGCATTATGGTAAACGTCCCGAAATGCACCGTGCGGTTCCCACCGACCGCGTGACACCGACGCGTTACGGTTACACCGACGGCGACGCCGACGCGTCAAGCCAACGCGTAACGCCGACGCGTTGCAATTTCGCCGACGGCGACGCCGACGCGTTACACCGACGCGTTACGGTTACACGGCGGCGACGCGTCACGCCTACACGTTACACCGACACCTTACGTTTATGCCGACGCCGACGCCGACGCCGACGCCGCTCAAGCCGGAAACGGGCTCCTAAGAGCGGCGCTCTAGAAAAAGACAAATATTGGCATCTCTGGCACCCCTCAACTCCCTCCCAGTCTTCGGGGTGAGTGGCGTCACCAGGGGGTGCGGTGGGGAGGGGGGGGGGGGGGGCGGTGGCGTACCGCCCCGGGTGCCGCTGACCCTAGTGACGCCACTGTTCAGGCTCACACCTAGTCGCACTCCTGCTGACGTAAATCGGGGTGCCGTGTAGATTCCCGTGCGCTCTCTCTAAGGACGCTTCGTCTCCCTCTCTCTGCTGACATTAGCGGGCGCTATGTTGCAGCTTAGAGCCGAGCGAGGTCACGTAATCTTCTCGCCGTAGTTCCTTCGGCTGCCACTCGCGGCTGCAGGTGGAGCAAAAAGCTCGACTTTTGCTGCGCGATTATCCAGCGGAATCGCAACGTTTTTTAATAAAGGAGATGTTTTCCCCATCCTCCGGGACACGATAAACAACGTAAAAATTACGAGGTGCAAAAATCTTTTAATCTTATATGCGTTGCACCCTCCCCTCCCCCCCCCCTTTAAATTGACAATACTGCTTTTTCAGGAAATGTAAATGCCGGTCATAAATACTTTTTATTCCACCGTACTTTCAACTGTTTTACACCGACATTTGTTTTGATCAGGTTATTGTGCATGATAAATATCTATAAGATTTAGACATAGCGTTACGGGGTAACGAGAGTGGCATATTCGAACAAGACCCAACTTGTAAGCAGATGAATATGTACCTTAAACAGTCAGATGGTTCAAATTCTTTACAAGTTTACTCAATACAGTACTAAACTATGCAGTAGAAAAATGTAGTGCTGTGCTAGAGTCGCTAAGAATTCAAGTTTTTCAGAGAGCAATTTGAAAATACTCAAATTTAATTTATAGACGAGATTTATAGGTTAACCCGAGTGGAAACATATTTGAAGACTTGGATTCTTAGGAATTTATTAACATTGAGCATTGTTAAATATACTGAGCTTATTCAGCATTGTAACTTATAAGGCATTTATTCAACATTGTATTTTTTGTTCAATCATTGTAACTTCCAAGCTGAGTTCCTCCTAATCTCCCTTAGCCTATAATTTGAATATTTTGTAATTCATAATTTTAACATGTGTGATATTTTACACGGCATCTATCACTTTTGAGCTTTTAATTTGTTTCTCTATTGAAACGACCGATTTCAATGATGATTTAAAAATGTATAATTAATACCAAATGTAAATGAAAAAAAATTCGTGAGAATTAAAAACGGTAGGATTAAACAAGGACTACTAGATATATGTTGAATTAATGTGAGGTAAATTTCTTATCTTCCGTATTTTGCCTTCTTTATGCAGACATGCAGACACGGGGAATGTCGCTTCTGGTAACACCCTGGCCCAAGTTTAAAAAATATAAATGATTTTATATTTCGGATATCATGTGCTATTTCATTTTATTAACCTATAGTGAAATCTCAATATTTTAATTTCTATATTATTTAATTTGTCTACAATATTTCACTGATCCTCGTTAAATAAGAAGGGTTTATTAAGTATAAAAATGTATTTCTTTGCGCACACATAATCCTGCAGCACCCGTTTGGTAATTAACGCAAGATAGAGTTACATCACTAGCTGAGAAAATTGCCATGCTTGGTACCCCAAGGGAAATATTCGAGGACTGCAGCAAGATCCAACATTTGCGGTTTAAAAGATGTTTTACGAATAAAAGCATAATGCAACTTTAACTTGGAATAAATTGAGAAGTCTGAAATAAAGAGTGAAACGACATTGAACAGTTTTTTTTTAATCTCTTGAATATTGCTTGGTTGTAAAAAAAAATATGTGTTGAAAAACTTTACTTTGGAGATCTTGTTGGTTGGCTGGTGGTACCCAATTTAGGAAGCCCTTTATTTCTTAAATGCTTTGACACGAATGCTAGTTGTTTAAACGCTATTTGGCACTTTTTATGTATCACTTTTATCTTATAAATTAGATTGTTTCTGCGAGATTTCCGGAAATATATAAACATAATCGTATAAATAGAAGTATTTCTTTATTTGTATCACAGGGTTTGATGGTGTGAACAACGTTAACTGTCTTCCTTTTGTCATCGACCCAGTACTGAACTCGATGTCATCTCGAAACAACTATTTGAATATAGTTGAAATTTTAATCATTGAATCAGCATTACTTCTAAACAATTAGATATGTTAAGAGATACTTTACTTTCCGCGCTAAGAAAAGTAATACTTCATCCATTGTGAGAAATAATTTTCACTAATATCTCAGACCATGGGAGCCTATCTCTAGTAACGAAGTATTTTTGCTCTCACATTAAGTAAAAAATAACATATGTTAATTGGACATTGTAAACTTCAATGATCAGATATGTACAACAGTTTAAAATTTCTTTTTCTGTTGAAGCAACAACGTTTGTCTGTTTGGCACTGTCATTTTGAAGAATTGTGGGATATAAGAAAAACTTCACCATTTCTTAAACCATGTAGTCATAAATGCCACAAAGATGCAAAGATTCCGAAAACTAAAATAAAAAAAAAACTCGAATTTAACAATGTATTCGAAGTTTTTTTTTATTTCCTGGAAAAAATATATATATGAACATCGTCCGCAGAATCAATTGCGCGGTTAATTCTTCAAATGCAGAATTAACCACGACCGTAGCGTAGAATGCGGGCATACGGCGTACACCATAGGATCTTCATACTTCCTGCTTTCGGTTAACTTTTGAGCTGGGCAGTGTCTTTGGAACTTCAAAACTTAGCCCTCATGCAGCTGTTCTGTTCACTCTGTATTGTCATGAGTGTAGACGCTATGCGCGGTTTAGGTCAATCGTGTATCCGGTTAGGGTCACGTGACTACAGTCTCCAAGCAGGTGAAAAGACAGAGCGCGCCACCTGCCTGAAGGCCAAGGCAAACGCACATAGCATAAATTGTACTATAGTCCATGGCAACTCTAGAAGGTAGGGCGAGGGTAAGGAAGGCCGGGAGAAGGAAGCATACGGAACGCTGGAGAGAGAGATGGTTTTCCCCTTTTCCCATTCCAGTGTCCCGTTTGCTTCTTCCTCCCCGGTTTGCCTTTCCCTCGCCCTACCTTCTTCAGTTGCAACGAATAATATCAACTATGAAAGAACTTACAAAGTTGACACAAGTGACAAATCTTATCGCTATAGTTTATTGTTGGAATGCCCCTTGACGATAAACCTTTCGTCAGCTCACTCCCTCTTTGTTGATTTTGCATGGATGCGTCCGTAGCTAATCAAACCAAGATATGCCGCTTATGACTGGTTATAAGAGAAAGGGAAAGAAGGATCAGGGGCGCGTGATTCGTCGCCTCTAGACTCGATGCGCTACGGCCGCATTGAAGCAGCCCCTGCTTTCCTACTTCCTCTCCCTCTCTCTCTTTCCCTAAGATGAAAGCGTGGCAGATGGCGCGCGTTCACCGGAGAAATCAACCGTCTGCTTTTTATCACTTGACTCCGATCTCTGCGCGCGAGTGACTACAGGAGCATCATAACTTAGTAAAAGATTGACGGATAACGCAGTGGCTGTTCCCAATCCCGGAATGCCTTTCTGATGGCTTAGTTTCGTGCGTGCTGCGGCCTGTGGGGCTGCCGTGGATTTTGGTGGTAGTGTTTGTATCATCCGCAAAACGTATTCGAAGTGTACCGAAACTATCAGTGTTCGGAAAGTCGTACGCGAATATCGGAAACATGAAATTTATTCGAAGAAGCCATAACAAAATTCTCACGGTACGTTTAGTGTTCGGTTCGACAAATAAATGACCACCTGTGCCACATCGCGTTGACTCTTCACGGAGCCCTTCCTTCTCGTCTTTGTGTTTGTGTGGCTGTTCTGCCGTGCCCGCGTCGACATAGATCTCCGACTACATCTTTCATGTCCGCTATTTTATTTTAAGTGCACTGCAACCTACTTCTTGGCGACGATTGACCTTTCTTCTACGGGTACTCTTCCGGAATTTCCTCTAGAATTAGACAGTGCCTATTCTTCTGGCAGTTGGGATAAAACATTTTTTCGGAATTCTTTCGGCATTCGCCTCCCATCACGTGTCTGAAATCAAGTGACAAATGCGGGTAAAACAGGGTGTGTTCAGATAAGGACGGTCATGGTGGTGTCATGCCTATTTTTGTTTTCAATTAAATTTTTATATGAGGTAGCGAAACCTGTCCACACAACGGGACAGACCTTACTTTTGCAAGATACTTCATTGTATTCGTGAAAAAAATCGCATTCGAGAGGAGGTTGAAAAAACGATTTTCCCAACTGCGCGATGACGCAACTTTGAAGGCCGTTGGAATAAAGAATACAGCTTTCTACACCGTCGAATTTTTTATGTTTAATGCACGCATACTTTTCTGCCAGAAATAGTTAAATTTAAATAATATGAGCATATATTTCAAGCGAAATAAAATGCCAAACTTGGCTTCTGGAGCAAATCTTGCATAATGAGGCATTTTTCGGCGAATTTTTAAGTCGCTTTAAATTTATATAATAAAGCTGAAACTTTTTGTGTCGAGTGTTTCTTGCTTTGTGAACTTTTAACAAATTAATTAGCGTTATACTGTTGAAAGTGTTTTCTGCATTGCGCCCGGAAATTTCGTCAAAATCGAAAAAGTCAAAATTTTGCGATTTTTGTGCGGCAATTAAAAAAAATAATCATTCTCGATTTTCTTTAAATTTTACCCGATGGGCCCTTGATGACCGGTAATTACAAATCTGCAAAGACATGTTGCATTATTTTGTTTTAAAATAAAAAAAATAAATGTGTAACCAGGTCGTGGTCGCATTAGTTACCGCAGGGGCGTTTCTGTCTTAACGACTAGTGGTACAGGAGCGACGCATGCCACAGTATCCGTACTTGGTCATATTAATGCCCAGGTGCTATGAAGAACTCTAAAAATAACACGTGAACTTGTTTTCATCGCTGATGTGGCTGATATTGCCAATGAATACTGAACTTTACGGCGAATCCGATCCTTATTAGTGTGTTATACTTGGCTGGTTAGATGCTCATCGTGCTACATTTTCAAATTAGTCATTTAATATCAGTACTTCGCTGACAAAATAATTTGATTCGTCGTTCTAGGCACCGCTAGGACCGAGCGATGTTACAGAAGCTTTTGGCCCGACCGATGGAGGGCGTGGCGTGAACGGAAGGTTAAGCCGGTGGTATATTATGGCATTGTTACGCATGGCGTAACTGAACTCCAAGCCGGAGCATAATTGAAGACGGCGCCGGAGGAAAACAAGTGTTTCTTGATGCAGACTTGCCAAAAAATAAGTAACAGCCCCCCCCCCCCCCTTCCCCGTGGCAGAAAGTGAGGCCGAAGGTTACACCCGCGCGCACAGAGGCGATCGTATCTCACCGACTCGCGGCGGCGATACGCGACACCGGCGGCGTCCCTGCGCGGTGTAAACATAACCGGCCGGGCATGTGGCGATGGTAAACAAACACCAAAGTCATTCCTCGTGCGGTGGCAGAACAGCCCCTCCCCACGGAAGAACAAACAAAGAGAACGGAAAGGGGAGAGGGGGGGGGGGCAAGGACTCCTGGAGAGTTTTGCCGGTGCTAGCCGACTGTACGAAGGAATGTACGAAACATGTTTGATGCATGGGTCTGTAGTTGTGTCCGCTCCAGAGCACATTGAGGATTTTCCGCCTATGGTCCAAAACAGCATCTTTACGCGCGGAGCTATGCCGCTATTTGCGACAATCTAACTCATGACTCGGCGCATGCATGCTTAGCCTTGTCAAAAATTAAGTCACACCTCGAGGACAACACATCAATCTACTCTCGCCTCACTTACGATAGCGATGGAGCGGCCGCTCATTTTAAGAACCGGTACCAATTTCACGAGTTGCAGTGCAGTGAGCTCCAGACGACGAAGTGGATCTTTTCGGCAACAGGGCAAGGCAAGAATGCATGCGACGGGGTAGGGGGACTTGTAAAACACCAAGCCACCCTGCAAAATTTTCGGGCGCCTGCCACTGACGCCATACAAGGTGTGAGTGGGTTTGTACGGGCACTGGAAGGAAAAATGAAAAACGTCTCCTTGCTCTACATTGTGGATGGCGAGCTTGAGGCATTTCGAGCAACGAAAAACAGCTGGAGTGGAAGGACGCCAAGAGGGTGCCTAGAATCCAGTCGCTTCACATGTGGAAATATGAAAAATCAGATCAGGAGAATTCCTTGTACGTGGCACGCAGCGCGGACTCTGAGTGGAAGAAGCCCTGAGTCCCTTGAACGTGTTCTAGTAGATTGCTTGTGTCACCAAATCCGGCTGCGCCCGGATATATTAAAGACTCCTCTCGTCGAATTTCCCGGAGACCGACCCAGGCGTACATCACAGTTTACAAATTCCTATGCCCTTCAATATAAACAAGACCCCGCGGGACAAACGGTTCGAAGGCCTTCCTGCACCTGGTTTGATATATCGCGCTTACAACCACGCTCTTTTTGTCTCGTACGATATGCGACCTGTGTGAACACGAAGTCTGCTCTGGACTTGGAGCCGTGAGATTCGATCTGCGAAAAAGCGGATCGAGCCCGGGAAAAGCGACGGTGGCGGGCCATGTCTGTGCTGGGGAAGCCTTCGCAAGAAGTGTGCGTGTGCGTGTGTGTGTGTGTGGCTGGCCTCATCGAGCTGCCCACTAGCCCACCGTGGAATCCACCGGTACCACCCCCTTCGGACAATGCAAGGGAAGAGGCCGTAACTCCCGGACAGTGACAGATTAGACACTCCCTCCACCCGCTAGCTCCTCAGTATTGCAATCTGGTTGGTAGTGATTCAGGATTTTAGGAGTTCAGTTTTCAATTGTCTAGTAATTGTTTTTCTTCTGTGTATTTGCTAGGTATATTTGCATTTTTCTGCCCGCGCACCGGCTGGGTAAAGTGCTAAGACTATTTATTGCCACGTTTCGATACTTGTGAACCCCATTATATTATTTATCTTTCTAATTAAATGATCGTTTTAATTAAACTCCCGTTGTTTAAAAACTTGTGTTACGTCCTCTTTATTGGCAAGACCTCACCGCGGTGTAGGCCGGTCGTCTGGTCAGCAGATCTTTCTTCCTTTTCTGTTTATAGTGAACCACGAACCTGTGCGCGTGTGACGGCTTACGGCACTCGGTGGCGGCGCTGGCTGATTCTCACCAAGAGCGTTCTAATTGCAAATAAACATCTGCAGGTTTTTGCACTCTATGACCCTCTCAGAATTTTATAAAAATATTTCCCCAGATCGATAACTCTCTTGCCCCCTCGACCCAGTCACAGATCATGACTTTTCTGATCGCGGATGAGGCGTCGCAAGATATCCTGTTGGAGCGACTTGAGTAGCGCCCAAGCGCACACATGGCTGTTGCTTCCGACACTGAACCGCTTACACTACCTAAATCCCTCTAACTCAACCTTGATTTCCACTCATTCGCCATTGTTTTTCAA
Source organism: Ixodes ricinus (assembly GCA_037355805.1). Classification (NCBI taxonomy): domain Eukaryota; kingdom Metazoa; phylum Arthropoda; class Arachnida; order Ixodida; family Ixodidae; genus Ixodes; species Ixodes ricinus. The sequence continues at coordinate 23,350 of JAZHYW010008380.1, forward strand.
GAAATACACTGTTTTCGTTCCGCCCTAGCCATGCGCGCGATCGGTCGGGGCAGAAGTTTCCGCAATGTCGCTCGTTTAAGCGATGGCTAGAGAAATCAATCAAACTATTTTGTCAGCAAGCTTTCGAGCGGTGCCTAGAAATACGAATCAAATTATTTTGTCAGCCAGGTACTAATATTAAAGTACTAACTTTAAATGGTAGCACAATGAACATCTAACCAGCCAAGTATAACACCCTAATAAGGATCGTACGCGCCGCAACGTTCAGTTTTTATTGGCAATATCAGCCATATCAGCGATAAAACCAAGTTCACGTGCTATTTTTATAGTGCTTCATGACGCCTGGGCATTAATATGACAAAGTACGGATACTGTGGCATGCGTCGCTCGTGTACCACTAGTCGTTAAGACAGAAACGCCCCAGCGGTAATTGATGCGACCACGACCTGGTTACACATTTATTTTTTTGTTTTAAAACAAAATAATGCAACATGTCTTTGCATATTTGTAATTACCGGTCATCAAGGACCCATCGGGTAAAATTTAAAGAAAATCGAGAATGATTATTTTTTTTAATTGCCGCACAAAAATCGCAAAATTTTGACTTTTTCCATTTTGACGAAATTTCCGGGCGCAATCCAGAAAAAAACTTTCAACTGTATAACGCTAATTAATTTGTTAAAAGTTCACAAGGCATGAAACACTCGACACAAAAAGTTTCAGCTTTAGAACATAAATTTAAAGCGACTTAAAAATTCGCCGAAAAATGCCTCATTATGTAAGATTTGCTCCAGAAGCCAAGTTTGGCATTTTATTTCTCTTGAAATATAGGCTCATATAAGTTAACTTTAACTAATTCTGGCAGAAAAGTATGCTTGCATTAAACGTAAAAAATTTGACGGTGTAGAAAGCTGTATTCTTTATTCCTCCGGCCTTCAAAGTTGCGTCATCGCGCAGTTGGGAAAATCGTTTTTTCAACCTCCTCTCGAATGCGATTTTTCTCACGAATACAATGAAGTATCTTGCAAAAGTAAGGTCTGTCCCGTTGTGTGGACAGGTTTCGCTACCTCATATAAAAATTTAATTGAAAACAAAAAATAGGCATGACACCACCATGACCGTCCTTATCTCAACACACCCAGCTCATAAGTGGGCAATTAGAAGCTTGGGGCCAACCTTGCGAATTCAGCTGAATTTTTGTTTAAGCATGGTGTAACAGTAGTGAAAGGAATGAAAAAAGGGGCGGCAACTATTCAATATCGCCGACTCTTGGTAATCACTGCGTTCGGATCGATGATGGCCTTGGCGTAAATGCGTCTAGTTAGCTATGGCGGCATGTAGGCGAACATTGCGGATTGGGAAGTACAGTCATCTTTGCTTCATTGTCGATCGCTGTGATAACAACTTTGGCAGAGACACATAATCTAAAAGTAGAAGTTTTTCAAATTTTCTCGATTTCACACCAAAAGGTTATCCCGCTCTTTACTTTCACCTAATTTTATTTCGATTTTAGATGAGCTATTTCTCGGTATTTTATGGCGTTCACTTTGAATTTGCTTCGGAACCCAAAGTTCATTATTTTCACAAGGCTAACAAAGAGTTATCGGTTTTTGTGCGAACGGTGCTCAAATCGATCACATGCACAGGTAGCGCTACTCAGTTGTGATCAGTTAGAGTAGCTACGTGCTCCGCATAGCTGCTTTAAGAACAGTAGCAGGTTGAATACGAGCGAGGGCAGCGTGAGGCACATTAAACACAAAAGTGTTCCGTTTGATGTCGAACTCGCAAGAATTCTCACCGTGATACAAACCCTAGAAAGTAGCTCAAAACATCTTTTTTACGTTAAACACAACCCGAAGACGCCATCGTGAATCCCAATAGGTTACTTGAGAGATCTGGAAAATCACAGGCGTACGATTGTTCAATAAATAAATAAAAATATCCCTAGTGGCCAGGTCTCTTGTAGGTATAATACCTTAAATAGTCTCCCAACACTCCAACAACTGAAGTTCTTTTTCCACAGGCTAACCTTTAAAGAGATTGTTTAAAAAAAAAATTGTCAACAACTGTCTGCTCCAAAAGTGGGAATCTCTGCTCCAAAACCTGTTGTTCCCTGCTACAAGAGCTGCTCCATATCACCCGTTGTCAGTTCCACCCGTGGGCATATCTTCAGATTCACATTAAACGCCTGTTCGAAAGGAATCATGACGCGACACGACTCCGGCAAAAATCGTAAAAGGTGAAGCATCCCGCAGTCCAATGGTTGTTTGAACACCACCGAGCCGAAATCATAATTTTCCTCACTTCCTCCGCTTTTCGCCTACCATGGTGCTCGTCCGACTTGACGTCACACGCCACCTGCCAATGCTGTCCATCTGTTCTGTCGGGCCCTCATTTCCTTCGATGTGTTAAAAAATTTACACGATCTTACTCCAGGGAAGAGGGTTTTGTACCTTTGCATTTGAAAACCTACCCGCGTCCAGCGTCACTCTATCTGTGTTTTCACGTGACACGACGCTAGCTGCCTGCGTAGCTCGGATCTATTTGATTAAGATTTCGAATAGGGCCCTTCCGTTTTTATGTTTTCGGGACCAGACGAGAAGGGGAGGCCTTGAGCGATTGATTGACAGCCAACAGAGCTTGGAGTGGCTGAGCGTACCCACGTGACGAGCATGCTCAAGGCCCCCATGAAGGAGACGGGCGAGACTTGACAAAAAAGCTTTCCCCCAGCAAAAAAACACAAAAACAGTCGGAGGTGGATTTTCATAAGACTTGTGTCGGAGTGCGTTACCTCATGATTCCCGTTTGGACAGGCCTTTATACACCTTTCCAAGTAACAGTCCGGCCCACATGTTGCTTTCGAAAGCAAGTAAAGCACGCACCTAATGCACAAACTTTCAAAATATCACCTGACAGAGGCTTTTTAAGGTATATAGATGAGATAGTTTGAATTCGTTTTTGTAACTTTGAAGTATGGTGGCTTCACTGAAGTAGTTACTGTGACACAAACCTGACATTGTTGATTGTGGCATGTGTTACGAAGTTTGTACGTTCTGTTATAGTTCAGAGGAAGAAGTAATTCTCATCTTCAAGGAAACTAAGGTCATTTGGAAAGGAAAAGAAACTTGTCTTCACTATGACAAAAAAGTGCATAAGGGAGGTTTGCTGGAAAGACGTAAAGAACTACGATGCGCTTATAGAGACACTGATACGGAGTGTATTGGCCTTGTTAGAGGCGGGGTTTCAGCCGCACGTCCGGGAGCTTCCTGGCTCGTGACGACGACCATTCCCCGAAGTGAAGAACCCAGGGGTCCAGTGGAGGTGGGAGAATTGGTAACGTAACGAACGGTTTAATTACATGGTTGCGATACAGTCGTCAAATCCGAGAGAACTCCTGAGCAGCCTCGCGCTCCGCCTTATATAGGGTCCGTTTTCTCCCTCACTCCCCGCCAGGGCAGCAGGTGCGCAGCAGCAACCCGCCGTCAAGTGCGTCGTAGCAAAGTCCGCCGCGTCGTAGCCAGAAGTGCGTCGTAGCCATGGTCCTCCGCAATTAGGTCATGCCTCTCTCCCTTTCCTGAGCGCGCCAAGCCCCACGCACGCACACACGTCCCGTTGACGTCACGGACTCGTCGAGACCTGTCTCCGCAGTTAGGCCCGGCCTCTCTCCCCTTCCGGAGCGCACCAAGCCGCACGCACGCACACACGTCCCGTTGACGTCACGGGCGCGTCGAGACCTGTCTCCGCAGGCGCAGACACGTAGGCGCCGGTTCCGTACTCCTCGAGACTCGTTTCGCGTAGGCCCCGTCCAGCAGGCGACGTTCCCGGACAGATCATGACTCGTTTCCGCCGCGTTGAAACTCGGAAGAAGGTCGCCGAAGGTTCCATTCTTAACAGCCCCTCCGGGGCCAGGGAAACCTCGAAAGGCCGGTGGTACAATCGCTGGCCTGAAGAGGTGGGCTTGGAGTAGGCCTTGAGAAGTCGCTGCAAGCACCAAACAAACTCCCAAACCTCTTACAACGGAGGCATTAGCGGAAACGTCCCACACAACACCACGCCACACAGCAGCCAAACGCTCGGAATTCGCCAGAGACCCGCCAGACTGGACTACGGATTACAAAAATTTGCAAAAAAAACTACAAATTTAAAACCTTAGGACAATTGCGGGTATCGAGACCCGCTGTCGCCAAAACACAACTCATTTTTCCAAAGAGGTCACTATGAACAAAATACAAAAGACAAAAACTTTTTGCAATTTGTGAGGTCTTGTTGGGGTTTTAACGAAGTGCCCCCACTTTGATCCTCATTCCCGTGGATGACGGAGACCTCTGAGATCATCACTCCCGCTTTTGGTGATACCAGAAAAATCTGCTCAACCCATCGGCATTGCCGTTAAATTTGCCTTTCCTTTTTCTTGCCCTGAAGTCGTAGTGATCGATTTTCACGTGATTTCTAGACGTGAAAATGCGGTCCTTATAGCGCCGATAAAACAATCCGCCTTTTTCATGCCCCGTCACATTGGTCCTAGCAATCTCCTGAGCTGTACCGCGAAACCCTGACACACTAGGGTCGCTCTTCTGCTCGACTGTCAAAGACACTCCGTCTGCTCGTAGCAGAGGACCAAAGTTACGTGACGCCGGAGCTACGAGAGATCTTTCACTGATCCCGTCTTCCTCCGCCTTTTTCGCCGGCTCGTTGGGACGGCGTACACTTTCTAGTGCTACGAGGTCAGGCTGTTCTACAACCTGGTCCCTCTCATCCCGTTTCTCTGCCTCGAACTCTGGTAGTGCCTGCTCCCCGACAGCTGCCTCTGGCTCTGGATCACTCGTCAACAAAGGGGCGAGCTGACGCGATTTGGACCTCGTACCTGACTGAACTAGTCCCTCTCCCAGTTGTTGACCCCTCTCGCGCAGCAGGAATTCTGACCGGTTAGAAAACAAATAAGGATACTCCAACGGGACTGTTTGCGAGACAGCCGCCTCTGTCACTAGCTCTCCGAACGGGCCAGTTATCCTTACCGTCGCCATAGGCAGACAGACACTGTGCTTTTCGAGCAGCTGCTTGATCCAAACTACCTTTCCAGTAAAATCGGATGTCGTTACATACGACGGATGAACAACGTCCATCGTCGCTGCACTGTCACGAAGCACCCTGCACGGCTTTCCGTTTACCTGGAGCTCGTGAAGATAGGGACGAAGGAGCTCCAGGTCCTCGTCACTACCGGTCACGGTCGAGAACACAACCCGCGGTTTCTTACATCTGGCCGCTGTGTGTCCCGGCTCCTGACAGTTGTAGCACAGGAACGGCTTCCTAGCCTCGAACTGCCCTGTTTGGCTTTTCCGCGCCTCGTCTCCGTTCGAGTGTTCTGCGCTCTTTTCTGGGACCTTTTGTCCTGCTTCGGGCTTCTCGGGCCCGTTTTCTCGCGAGCCGTTTCCCTGTCGGAAGGTCTTGCGCTGATCGCTCCGGCCGGGTTCGCTTTCCTCTCCGCTCAGCTTTCTACGCGTTGCGTACTCTTCGGCTAGCTCAGCGGCCCTTTCGACAGTGTCGACTCCTACCCTGTCCTGCACCCAGAGCTTGACTGACTGCGGAATGCTACGAAAGAACTGTTCGAGGCACACACACTCGACTACCTTGTCTCGGCTTTCGTACACTTCCTCGCTCTTCAACCATTCTATCAAATTGGTTTTAAGCCCGTAAGCGAATTCCGAGTAGCCCTCGCTGCTCTTTTTGGATGCGTTTCTAAACCTTTGACGGAACGCCTCGGCAGAAAGGCGGTACCGTTTCAAAAGGCTGGACTTCACCTTGTCGTAGTCGTCCGCGTCTCCAGCACTAAGGCGCGCGACAACCTCTGCAGCCTCACAGGGCAACAAAGTCAAAAGCCGTTGCGGCCACGTTTCTGGGGCGAAGCTCAACTTCTCACATGTCCTCTCAAAGTTCACTAAGAACAGGCCCACGTCTTCCCCAACTTTAAACGGCTGCATGAGCTTCTTCATTTGATACGACTCGGTCTCACTTGCTCGCACCGGAGTCCCAACTCTACTGTTCTGTGAGTTTAATCGCTGTTGTTCCATCTCTAACTCTAACCTTTTTAGCGCTGCTCGTTCCTCTCTCGCTGCAGTCTGCTCCCGTTCCTCTCTCGCCGCAGCCTGCTCCCGCTCTCGTTCCTCTCTCGCCGCAGTCTGTTCTCGTTCCTCTCTCGCTGCAGCCTGCTCTCGTTCTCGTTCTCGTTCCTCTCGCTGCAGCCTGCTCCCGCTCTCGTTCCTCTCTCGCCGCAGTCTGTTCTCGTTCCTCTCTCGCTGCAGCCTGCTCTCGTTCTCGTTCTCGTTCCTCTCTCGCTGCAGCCTGCTCCTGCTCCTCTCTCGCTGCAGCAAGCTCTCGTTCTCGTTCCTCTCTCGCTGCAGCCTCGCTCTTAGCGTTCAGAAGCAGTTCCCACGCAATTTTAATTTCCTCTACTTCTGCGCTCTCTGAAATCGCTTTACTGATCTCAGATTTCTTCATCTTTTGCTCCACCTCCACACCCAATTCTTCACATAAACAGAATAAATCTGTTCTCAGTAACCTCATTAGATCCATGATCGCTGCTCTTTAGCTTTGGCTTTGTTCTAAAACTTGTCGCGAGGTTGTACCTAAACCTAGCGCACGAGTCAAACACTAAGGATTCCCAGCAGTTCAAAATTAATTACCCATAATCTGAAGCCTGGCGAATCTCAAAGCAAAGTCCAAACGCTCACCCGCAGATGTAGCACGATGTCGCATGGTCCGATCCCAACCGCTGCCAACCAGTTGTTAGAGGCGGGGTTTGAGCCGCACGTCCGGGAGCTTCCTGGCTCGTGACGACGACCATTCCCCGAAGTGAAGAACCCAGGGGTCCAGTGGAGGTGGGAGAATTGGTAACGTAACGAACGGTTTAATTACATGGTTGCGATACAGTCGTCAAATCCGAGAGAACTCCTGAGCAGCCTCGCGCTCCGCCTTATATAGGGTCCGTTTTCTCCCTCACTCCCCGCCAGGGCAGCAGGTGCGCAGCAGCAACCCGCCGTCAAGTGCGTCGTAGCAAAGTCCGCCGCGTCGTAGCCAGAAGTGCGTCGTAGCCATGGTCCTCCGCAATTAGGTCATGCCTCTCTCCCTTTCCTGAGCGCGCCAAGCCCCACGCACGCACACACGTCCCGTTGACGTCACGGACTCGTCGAGACCTGTCTCCGCAGTTAGGCCCGGCCTCTCTCCCCTTCCGGAGCGCACCAAGCCGCACGCACGCACACACGTCCCGTTGACGTCACGGGCGCGTCGAGACCTGTCTCCGCAGGCGCAGACACGTAGGCGCCGGTTCCGTACTCCTCGAGACTCGTTTCGCGTAGGCCCCGTCCAGCAGGCGACGTTCCCGGACAGATCATGACTCGTTTCCGCCGCGTTGAAACTCGGAAGAAGGTCGCCGAAGGTTCCATTCTTAACAGCACTCAGCCTCCCTGAAGAGAGCGAATGCTCGGCACATTGCCAGGTGTCGAGGCACGGTTAAGTGTAGACTGGAAATGAGCGCCAAAGGATTTCCAATCATGAACCAACAAGCCCAGCTAAACATTTTGTTCAGTGTAGACGCCGGCTGAAAGCTTGCGGCTGGGAGAGTCTGTGCTCGTAGTTCTTTAAGCGCGAAGGTGCAAGAGTCGAGTCTGTCGAGCTGGCGCATCCCATAACGGTCGCATGCCAGTCTAGATGAGCAAGCCAGCCTTGGAAGAGTGTAGAAGGGGCAGGTTCAAGCCTTGGTGTGAAAGGGGCTGCGGCCTTCAATGATCTATTGGCGTGCCACACACACGACGTTCTAAGCTTCTTTTTCTTTGTTTCATATCTTGCTCTTGAGCACTCGTAGAGGCGCGCACCAAACGCGGCGGGTCTGAATGCTGCACAACACAAACTCGCACACATCACAAATTCCTGCTATTAGCCCCGAGAAGTTCGCGTGGCGCCCCCTTACGGCGAACCGGGGTGACGTCACGGCGAGGAGAGAATTTTTCCCCGACTCGCCCGGCTCGCCCTGTGGAGGCTGCGACGACGCTTGCTGTCGGCGCGCTTGTTTCTATCGAATTTTTTTTTGCGTGTTTTTCGTAGGAAGTGTAAATTTTCATATGTGGCTTTATTGAGGTATGGCCCGTAGCTACAGGCGAAACTTCAACTAACATTTCAGGTATGGTTGACAGGGCACGCAACGCATGAATCACAGCTGGTATATGAAAATAAATATGGCCACAATAGACCTATTGCTAAATTACCCAAGCATCAAGGAGAATTCTGTGAATGTATGTACACGCGCCACACGCGCTCGCCTTCACGGTATAGGTGGTATTCACTGAGCCTGCAGGTTCGATTTTGCCAGGGAGCGCCACCGTCGATCCGCCATCTTCGAGGTCGCCGTTTGACTACGTTTGACTGGCTTGGGTACGCGGTTGTAGTCGTACGTTGGTAGTGTGTGCTAATTTCATAGAGCTGAAGAAGCTTTGTTGAACAAAAGAGAGAAAAGGTTTATCTCGGGGGCGGGCCGTTTTAGTTTCCTTGTTGCCGCCGAGTACCGGGTGTAAAGGCTGAACCGCATGTAAGCAATTTAGCGAGCGAGGGGACGAGACGAGCGATGGCGACAACGACGATACAAGCGACGACGACCCGCTTCGCTGTCGCTCGGTCACTCGCGCGACGAGGCAAACCGCATGAAAACGACGGGAGCAAGCGACCAAGGCGACTAGCGACGTTTTCTAGAAATCCAAAGACCGAGCGACGCGACGACCGACCGTGAGAAATCTCCGTCGCTCGTCCCCGACTCCCGTCGCTGTCGCCGTCGCTCGCTAAATCGCTTACATGCGGTTCACCCTTCACTGTCGCTCGTCGCGTAGCTCGGTTTTGGGATTTCTAGAAAACTTAGCACTCATCGCCTTGGTCGTGTGCTCCCGTCGCTTTCATGCGGTTTGCCTCGTCGCACGAGTGACCGAGCGGCAGCGAAGCGGGTCGCCGTCGCTTGTCTCGCCGCTCGCCAAATCGCTTACATGCGGTTTTTAAATCGCTTGGGCTAAAGAAAAATGCGCCGCATTTTTCATAAGCTGCGCACTCTGTGAGCCGCACGGTATGTTTCTGCTCAGGAACGAACACCGAAGGCACGACGTATGTACGACACAGATGCGATGGAGCAACACGGTTACACGGCCGTAGTGCAGAAAATCCGCTAGAGAAAAACAATAAAGAAACTAGCAAAACAAAACAAAGAGTAATCACACCGTGCCACAAAAGCACCAAAGTAGAAAAATCAGTTCTTGCAAGAGCTACCGCCGTGGGCACGGCGCGCGACACGGAGCGCTTCACGGAGCCGAGGGAGCAACGCGGCCGCGGTGAACGAGTCCGATAGCGACAAAAACGAACAAAAACACACAAAATACTCCTACGGCGCTTCAAAAGCACCAAAGTATAAGAATAACCCCTGGTTTCGGTCAAAAATATCCTTTAAAGTTGTAAAATGCTGCTAAACCACGCTCAAAGGGTCCGGCCAGACGAAACCCGCGATTGAAAGAGACCTCTAAGATGGCGACCGTGGTGGGCGATGCCAGCGAACCTAGCGAGTGACGTCAAGTGAATGTCACCTATAAAAGAGTCGAAGTAAAACACCAAAATATAGCGTTGACAAACGCGCGTCCAAGATGCCATTTGTTTTACACATTTCCTTTAGAAAAGTTACTACTGCTGACGCCAGCACGTGCAGGGCGTGAAACACAAATCCTTGCATTCTTCTTGATGCTTGGGTAATAGACCCTTTCCGAAATTCAGTCTGGCCACTTTGATCACTATCATCATCTGTGGAACGGCATCTGTGCCATACCAATGGCGGCTTTCTAGTGACTGATAAAGGAAGACGTTGAAGATGCTCCCAAGCGGATGATGCGAGGCCTGTATATTCGGGGGTTAGCACGACGCGACGTAGGAATGGAACACAAGAGCTACGTAAGCGTTCATTTCTAACTCAGATTCAGTCAAGCTGTGGGCAGCACACAATCGGCTTTAAAGCCCTTTGGTGTATAGAATTTTCTCGAGGCGTCTGTGCGGGTTGGGGCCTTGTTCTCACTGCAGGTTCTTGATCACCATCGAACTAAAAGTGATCGAGAAAGAACTCACATTGAACAATTCCTCGCGTGCCGTTGACTTGCGAAAGTGACGGTGTCCGATAAAATACAAGTTCATTACGGCCATTGGTATGGCAAAATCTAAACTGCTATACGAACCACCAGATGGCACTGAATTTAGAAAAGGGTCTATTTAGCAAAGGTCTATTGCAGGAGCATCACTATTAGCGCCGAGATGTTTCGGTGGCGCCCTCTTATGGTTTCCCTCCGTGACGTCACGACTGGGATTTGCCTCGCCGTGACGTCACCAGTTGTTATTCTGGCTACTTACCATCGGGGGGACGACGAGTTCGATGGTGTGTTTAAAAAGCACAGTAGAAGCTAGGAGCCATCGCAATCCGAAACTGACACTGTCAAAGTTGACAATCCGACAATACTCATTTGCCCATAGCTTTGGCCAATCGTGGAAAGCTGACTACAGCGACGCTTTTGGCCGCGCACATCGCTAATAGATTTACATCTCACTCAATAAATGCTGCTGATTGTCTGAATGAATTGGCAGGTTATGTATACCTATCTTTTTTGTATCTCTGTTTTTAAACAAGATCGCCGAAGCAGAAAAAGCTACATGCTGCTCAAGCATCATGCTAAATAGAGTCTGGGCCATGGGGAGAGAATCACAAGTAAGAGAGCCCAAGTGCAGGCACAAAGTAAAAAAAAAACAAAAAAAACAAGGAAAATGTATATGTATACATTGCTCGCATTTGACCTTTGCTGGATTCGGATAGTTTTTCAATGGACTACACGGGCGGTATCTGTGGACTTGTTTATATCACCCCTCAGGTAATGTATAACAAACGTAAGCGAAGGTGTCTAGCTCGTTATTAGTCCCTTAAGCTCTAAAATTGAGATTTTACCTAAATCAAATTGTCCTGAAGCTAAAATACCAGAAGCTTTTCTCGCAGACTGTCATCCTTCGCAGGTTCCAGATTTTCTGCTACTGGTGCTGCATCTACCACTGGACAGCCGTTCGAATGCTTGCTGTTCCTCCTGTTTTCCCTGTTGTCAGAGAGTCCAGCTGTAGGGAGTTTGGAGGCTAAGGAAGCTTTTGGATACCTGCAGCAGTGTATCTTTTAATTGGAAATGACAATTTAAACTAAACGGTGTATTTTCCGAATACTTAAGGCTGGAATAAAGAATGTCAGGAAAAAGTATAAACATTTCAAATTACAGTACTATTGCTGTGCATATTTTGGGCACTTCAATACGTATCATACAGGCAACTTTGGGCGATTCGGCCGTTTTTGCTGCTACCATGCAAACTAATTTCCAGTAATTGTGCATCTTCTAAGAAATATGCCTGCATACGTGTATAAACTATATAATTAATTCACGAAGAAGCTACATTAATGTAAAAACAACCCTTTTCCACGAGCACTTCAAAGACAATCAGACGCAGGGCCTTAAAAACATCTGCGAACCAGCGCATGCAGAATTGCAGCGCAGAGTCGGGGTCGCGAGCTAATTTGCCGACCACCCAAAGGCCCATGATATAAATGCCACTTCAAATGCCTTGAAAGCGGGATGTAATATTGTTCTCAATCGCGAACATGCAACGAACAGAATTCCAGCGTCTGAAACACTTGCGCCACCGCTTCACCGACCCCTCGCAAGATTGCCTTGTGTCGTGTGGACGGACAGGGAGCTTCATCGGCGGAATTGCCTCCGCCGATAGCTTTCGGGATTTGTAACCCAACTTTAAAGGTAAAAGGGACAAGCAGGCTTATAAAATGTACGGAAGCACGTCAATATCGGCCTAACTCGACGTCTTGTACACCGGCTAAAAGTGGTCCAGCTCCTCGAAGAGCTTGCGGCACGCAACGCCAAACCAGAAAACCGGTGCTGGAAGCGAGCAGATGCGAGATCGCGGAGCGGAGTCCTCCCCTGACGTCACGGTACACCTCACCAAATCAGGGCGCGGCGACCGCAGCGACGCTTGTGTTCGCTCTCGGGGTTAATACTTCGCTTCACGTTACATCCGGACGCAGCGAATGCCACGAGCTATCCCAGCCAATCCCGTTCTGTAGGCGTAGCCCGCGATACGCTTTCCGCGTGTCACTGTGCCCCCTTTCCGAGGTCACGTGACACTCGCACGACTTTCGATTGGCTTCAATGGCTCGTAGCATCCGCTGCGCTCGGATGTGAAATAAGACGCAGTCTATACATCTTTTTTTCTGTCTTTTCGTTTTTCTTGAATAAAAATAAAGTTTTCTGCACTATCGAAATCAGAACACGGGACAGAAATCGACCACACCTAAACGCTAAACCGTTGTGCTTGCGTGTTTTTGTCCTCGTGTGGA